>JBAWJQ010004790.1:0-88704 GCA_037783105.1 Bactrocera zonata
GCAAATGTGTGTGTGTGTCTGTGAGTCTGTCAGGTGTATACTTAGTGAGTGGATCGGCATGGCAGCATATGCGGGTCATATGAGGTGTTGGATCGGTGGGTCGGCAACATTGCTGTCACGGCTTTTATCTGTTGCTATGTTGGTGTAATGGCGTCTGCTGCTGATAGCATTTTTACGAAGTTTAATTTTTGGGTGTTGAGCTGAAGTTAGTCGTCGAAACAGTTAGTTGCGTTAAGTGCAGATGTTGAGTTTCAAGTTTTGTTATCGCTTCCTCATTGAAATAGCCTGACTTATATTCTTTGCCTGAGTGGAATTTCCAGGTGTAGGAGTCAGAAAAAAATCAAGTATGCATCCACTCTCAGACTTAGGTGCAATTTTCTAGATTAATTTACTTAATTTAGTGCCTTAGTGTGCACAAGACTATTGGTTGAAGATTTGGTCTGTCTCTGATATTTATATTTTCTTTATTTAACATTTAGAACAGTGATAAATCGAGCTTGCCATTGAGACATAGTGGAGGAATAATATAGAGAGATTAGTATCTGGCACAACACATCCGTTCAAATTTAACACACCAATCTTTATTAAAAGTTTAACTATACTTCTTGGGATCTTTTTCACTTTACCGCCGAAATAATAGAGAAACTCCTATATAATGCTAAGACGATCGCTGTTTTCTGAAGAAAAATTTGTAGCAAAGAACTAACTTGCGATACAGAGAAACGTCGTAATGTTCTCAAAAATATGATAACATTTGTGATAGTTCTTCAAGAGATCTACTTTGGGTAGATATGGAGTATTTACATTTTAGAAGTTTGAATGAAAAAGCGAATATTTTGATTTGAGCCTTATTTTTATGCAATGAATGGACGCAAGTTTTATGAAGCCTCTGAAAGATTGGTGGCTGATCAGACGATGATCAGTTGAGAACCTTTAAGCGCCTGCGAAGAAAAGGTCGTTATTATAAATAAACACAATTCACAGAGTTTTAATACGCAACTCTAAACAGTAAACCAAAATGAGGTGAGCTTGAATAAGCTTTCTGAAAGTTAAGTGACAAAAGTTGAGCTTCCGAAGTTTACTTCAAAGTTTACTTGGTATAAATAATTACATCATGAGGGGTTTAGGGGTAGTCAGAATTTTCAAAATATTTATTTTCGAGTTATTCGATAATTAGCGAAGAGTTTTCGAGCGATCTAGAACGTTCGAGAGCAGGTAGTTTCAGTAGCAGTAGTAGAGTAGTCACGCACTCGTTAGCCTTTAGGTTAAATATTTTTCCGTCCGATTGTAGAAGCATTTTTGCAAAGCTCTCTTTATGATCTTGAGCTTTTGCGAACTTTGTATGTAGCGTGTATGAGTCGTGTTGGCATTTCATCCTGGAAAGACTTACGCCTGAACAACGTTTACAAATCGTTTAAACTTTGTTACGACAATTCATGTTCTTTAAAGAATGTGTTTTGCGCGCATCGTTCAATTTATGGTCAACATAATCGACCTACTAGGAGTACTATTCGCAATACCATCATCCATCTTGAGGCCCAGCACTGTAGCTGATAGTGTACACGAAGACCGACCGTGGAGAGTCGATTCGGTGCCGTTCGCATAAACTCGGACTAACGTTTGGAACGACTTGGCGCATTTTACGACGGGATCTTAAATTGAAAGCATACAAAATATAGCTGTTGCAAGAACTGAACCCGCTCGAACTTCCAACGTGACATCGCATCGCTCTATGGGCTCTACAACAGTTCCAAGAAGATCCGACGTTTTCGAGCCAAATTTTGTTCAGCGATGAGGCTCATTTCTGGCTCAATGGATATGGAAACAAGCAAAATTGCCGCATCTGGGACGAAGCGCAACCTGAACCATTATAACCGACTAGTTGATGCCTGAAATTGAAGTTCGTGATTTCGGCGACATTTAGTTTCAACAACACGGCACCACTTCCCACACATCGCATCAATCAATGGATTTATTGAGAGAACTCTGCGGTGAGCAGATAGTTTCACGTTTTCGGTCGGTCGATTGGCCACCAAGACCATATGATATCACATCGTTTAACTTTTTCCGGTGGTGATATGTAAAGTCCAAAGTCTATGCGAAAAGTCCCGCTTGGCTTGGGGCAGAACATCACGCGTGTAATTCGCCAGTTACCAGTTGAAATGCTCGAACGAGTCATCGAAAATTGGGCTCAATGGATGGACCATCTGAAACGTAACCGCGACCAATATTTGAAAAAGATAATCTTCAAAAAATAAATGCCAAATAATGTTACGTCGAATCAACATTCTTCTTTAATTTTCAAGTTTCCATGTTTGTTCTTTAAAGAAAAGTAGGGATCCCCCTTTATAAAGCTTTTCTTGTTTATAATATACGTTGGTCAATCGATGGGACTTAAAAACTTTAATAGTAAAGCATAGAGCTTACAGAAACAAGCTTAGAGTCTTATCTTCATGAACTTCGATCGTGATTTGTTGTTGCTTGATGTCGATATAGAACAAGCTGTACGTCAGTTGGTTCAACTGAAATATAGGACAAAAGCTTCTTGGCAGTTTCAAAGGCCAGGCAGGCATATAGTTCTCTAGTACACATAATTACAATATTGTAAGGCAATAAAAGACACAGTATTTATCGCTTTAAGTAAATAATTTAATTATATTTTGCATAAGTTTTAGTAGCAAAAATTAAAATTGTTCAATTTACTACCTTATCGAACGCTGCCGCATAAGTGGTGGGCATAAATTTTTGGCAGAAAATTAAATTTTAAAAACTGCAAAGCAATAAAGCGCACAAAGCAAATGCAAGCACAACGGATTCGTACGTAAAGCCAAGCATTTGTTTGCTTGTATATGTGTGCATGTTTCTCCATTGCCCCCTTTCGGCCGCTGGGGACTCGCTAGTTGCTACTTTAGTACCGCGAAGCGTAACTTATTGCCTTTTCCAGTGATCCATCATGCACCGTTTAACGCCATAAATTTTAAAATTGTTGAAAAATTGTTAATAACGAAGAGAAAAAAGCGCAAAAGCCCTGCTTGCATATGGACGCTGGCATGGGAATGCATTCTGCTATAAACAAAAACACGTATTAACATATGCATATTCATACAGCTGAACGCACACACACACATACATAAAAGCACAGCTACATATACATTTGTGCGGATGACTCGCCCGAGAAGCTCGAGGCTGTGGAGCAATGGCAAACGGCAGCCAACGCCAGTCGACAGCCGATGCACGTACACTTTCCACTTCAAAACGCCAACAACAACAGCAACACCAGCAACAAGCACTGCTTGAAGGCTGCAAAAAGCACCTGTAAAGCAGCTTTGGCGAAAAAAGTCTGGCTTAAGCAACACACGCACACACGAAATGCGTAAGTGCCTCGAATTTGGGGAAGAGAGAACGCCGAAGTTGAGGCCGCACGGCTGAGAGACGTGCAGGCGGCGGCAAGTGGGACAAAGTGTAGACATAAACACGAGAAACAGATGTCCTGCTGCTCCAAATCGAAAGCGCAACATACATCATGCCGCAAATGATTGCAACACGGAGAACCTTCCCCGGCCGCTCAATATCAGATCAGCACAATCAAAAAAGAAAGAGTGTATAATGCCAAACCCGTTTCGCTGCCAAAACCGAAATGTAGGCGCATGCGCAGCCCTACGAAGTGGAGTCAAGTGCGGCCGATGCAGAGACTGTGTGTTGTTGTGCGCCGCTGGCAGACGATGCCGTTGTCAGTGCGTCGTTGATGAGGCTTCACTTGCTGAACGAAAATTAAAAGCAACAAGTAAGGAAGGGCTAAGTTATGTGGGATCTAGGGCGAGTTTGTTCCCGATTTTATTCACTCTAAGCACAAATATGCACCGTTATAAGAAAAACACGCTCCCTCAATGATATAACTGTAATATTGGAATATATATGCTATATAAAATCCGAAAATCTTTATATTAGGTATATGGGGGTAACAGGAAGTATTGTCCCCTTCAATCCATTGGTAGCACACAGACATACTGCTATCACAAAAGGATTATCTCTGAATTTCAATTATAAATCGGACACATTGACCAATATTTTCGGTAAAAAGTGAACTATAGGTACTGGGGTCCACATATTCGGTACCTAGGGGCTTCAACAGTTTTAGTTGGATTTGGACAATTTTTGGCTATAGGTTGGCATACTTCGTACAAAATTTTATCCCGTTATATTAATTGCTTATTGATTTTTACACTTAAAAGGAAAAAATTAGATGAATTTAAAACCGTGATATATGGGAAGTAGACATGGCTGTAGTCTGATTTCGATTTCCACACAGTAATATGTATAAAAATGTCAGAGGAATGCCATAAGCCAAATTTGGTTTAAATGGGTCAGGCGGGTCTCGAGATATGTGTATTCACCTAAAAGTGGTCGGCGATCTATTGACCAATTTTTACCCCGGCTCCATTAACGTCGGCTCATAAGACTTTGTCATAGTCCACGCCTCTGCACTATATAGCAGGACGGGAATAATGAGTGATTTATAGAGTTTGGTATTCGTTATTATTCTACGTTGGATTTCGAGGCTGATATTGTTGTTAGTGTTAATACTGGTTCGAAGATAGACGAAATTATCTACGACTTCGAAGTTATAACTGTCAACAGTGACGTGGGAGCTAAGAGATATTTTGCCTTGCCCTCGTTCACTACCAGACCCATTTGCTTCGCTTCCTTATCCAGTCTTCATTTCAATATCCGGTCATGCTTTCGTCCGACCATATTATACAAAGAAGCTGATGCATGCTTGTTATCAGTTCTTCGCCGCCGTAATTGAATAGCTCGGGTAATTGCTATTCGAACTTCTTCATGGTCAAGCAATGAAACGTCCACTCCATCGTCATCGATTGGGGAATCGGACTTACTACCTCCTGGTGTTATGCTTTCACTGCCATTCAGCAGGCTGGAGAAGTGCTTCCTCCATAATTCTAATGCGCTCTGGCCATCAGTCATTAGATCACCTCTGGTGGGCTCTACGAAAGAATACTCCGGTCTTGAAACCTTCAGTAAGTCGCGCATTTTTCGTAGGATTTTCGAGCATTTTTTTCCACAGATATCCCTTGCTACTTCGGATATCAACTCATCTCGTCATACTGAATATATATATGTATATATATAAATACATAACCCTGTGTCTATATATATATATATATATATATATATACTATATATAGAAAACTTTTATACTCTGTAGCAAGATGTTGCAAAAGTATAACAAAAACTTCGCACAGAAGTCGCAAGCAGGTAAGAAGGTAATAATGCGGCACAAGCAATGAGGCAGCCGAAAAAAGCCATTCAAAAAAAGCCGCAACACATTGCTTTGAACTGGTCAAAAGTGAGTGCTGCAGTGGCCAGCTTTAGCCAAGTGCGTGAACACATACATGCCAACTGCCTGCACAAGTTGTGCGCAGAGTTTTGGGGCAGGGTGTTGCACGAATTGTTGATAAAAGAAATTGGGGTCATGTACGCGCAAACGAGCGACAACGCGCTGCCGGCGAGTGTGCGGAAGACGAACGAAGAGTTGTTGCCGGGGTAAAAGGCAGCCGCCAAGGCATTTGAATGTCATGCCAGTTTGATTTGCCGATCTTACGTGCGTATTTGCCACATAACCAGTCGTAGAATGTTCTTCTTCGAACTCTGTGCGTTTGATTAAAAGAGTATTAAGCTAAATTAGCAAGCAATTTTGGAGCTGATTGAGAAGAGGGATTTCGTACAGATGAATGTTGGAAAGATTTGTAACTAAAACTAAGATCCAGACTTTTTCGTGGTAAAGTCTAGGTTCGTGTTCTGCATGCACTAAACGAAACAACAAAGATGTAACTGCAAACTTAGAAAAATACTGAAATATTAAAGAATTAGTGTTATCTTAAAACTTTCATTGCAGGTTTACTTAGAAGAAAACGCTTTGCGATGTCACTTTTTAGGGTTTTAAGACTCCGTTAGTAATGCTCCTCGTGAACTTGACTAATTTTCTCCAATCTGCTGACCGCGAACGTTCTTAACATCTGAATACCCACTTACGTCTCGAGTTATTATTTACGTCGGCTCTAATCGATTCTCGTTCCTGAAGTATAAAGATGATTTTCAATAGATTTCTTAATAAAATAAGTGGGGATTATTATGAGGCAATATGACTCTAGTTAGGTTAGGTTGGTTTCGTTGCCTAACACAAAGATCGCACTTGAAATACTATATGTAGTTCTTTGTGATGCCATAACAATAGAACTCCTGTATTCCATCTTATAAGTCGATAAAGCGCTTTGTAGCCAGTATAAAATTATTTAGGCTTTTAATTTGTATTCTCACTAGCTATGTGGCATAATTATGATCCCCAAAACTAAAGAGAGGCTTGCCATTGAACTGATGATAGCTCAAGGCTGACTAAGCTCCCGCGAAGCACAGCTAAACCAGTAGTAGAAAGCACAACAGGTGTAGAGCACCGACACATTTCTTCTCCTTGCCAGAATGACCATAAAAACGTAAATCCGAAAATCGAAGGTATAGGGAGAAGCAGACAAGATTATCGAACTACTTTCCTATGCCAAGCAAAACTAATACTGGGAGGCTAAAACTCGTAATCCTGGATCATGGTCAAATAAGTGAGAGTTTCAATGAAAGTATCTACGACTACTAGCGTTGACTAACTAGGAGTGGGTAGCTACAAGGTTTGTCCGGAAAGCAATAGGACGGATTTTATTCCGCCGCGACTGTAGTTCGGAGCGTGCGCGCACCGACTGGATTCCGTATAGGGCGTTCCTAGCTAACGAACGAGCGGCAGTTGTCTCCAAAAACCTGGAGAGTCACGACAAATATTTTCGCGCGACGTGTTTCTGTGAGTGGTGCAAGCCGAAAATGCAGCGTTCGCCAGAGCGAAGACGATGCTAATGTCTTCTTTGACATCAAAGGGTCAATCGGGTCCGACAAGACATCGTAGCCGATTCCAAGTTGCACCACGACAACGCCCCAGCTCACACCGCCTTTCTTGTGAACAGCTACCTAACCATGGCCGGCATCCCAACCTTTCCGCAGTCGCTCTACAGCCCAGATGTGGCACCCAAAGACTTTGTTTTGTTTCCTTGTCTGAAAAGACCAATGAAAGGCAAGCATTTTGAGACGACAACGTCCGGTGTGTTTAACGTGGGTACCTGCTGACGACAGCCTTACTCCACGGCGCTCAAAAGCACAGCGGATCAAATCAATGCGTTGATCAGCGCCCTGAGAATGCTAAGCATTAGCATTTTCAGTACCAATTGGCAGTGTGGAATGGACACACTAACCACCTTGGTCAGGTTCGAGGTCCATTTAAAACCACATTCAACTGACAAAGTCAGTTCTTCCGCATTTGGGTTTCAACCACAACCACTACGATACTCCCCGGGCTCCAAGGGCTCCTGCTCCCCGTGGTATCAGAATTAAGTCTCCGGTCAGACCTTGTAGCCGAAACTACTAACAGTTGAGCTTCCATATGGCTCTGGACTGGTGGCCAGGAGTTGGACCTCATACATACATCACATACACCCACCAATTTTACAAAACTAACCCTAATTCCCAACTAACCGCCTTCGCCGCTTAAATAATTCACGCGCGAATGACCCTAACTGTTCGGTATTCCGACTAGTGGAGATCACACCACTAACATCTAATAGTCCATCAGTCCAGCTAGTCCTCATACCACCCAGATCCTTAATGTCCGAGTATATCGGGCACTCTGCAATTAAATGCGACCAATTTTCTACCACCGCCCCACAAAAACACCCCGACGTATCCGATAGGTGCCTCTGATGCAAAAATGCATTCAGAGACCCATGCCCCATAAGCAGAAAACCCAGCCTTAGACAAAAACTGAAGTCTGGGTATCCTCAACGAACCCAACGTCCTGAATGTACTCGTACGTCACTCATTTTGAGACGACAGAGGGGATCCAAGCAACATGCACCTCGGCTCTCAAGGCTATTCCGCAGAATGCCTTCCGTGACACCTTCAATGCTTGAAAATCGCGCTGGCAGCGCTCGACTCAGTCCTATTACTTTCCGGACAAATCCTGTATAATTATATGTTTATGTTTTCAGGCTGCGGATTAGCGTGAAACCCGTTGCATGAGGAGGCAGCTCCAATGAGACGCTCCAATCCGTTTTTATAAATTACAACTTACACTTAAATTCTATTCCGCTTATCACTTACTCAAGAGCTTCTCTAAAAATTATATCCTTGAGGGACACTTGATTTCATGTGAGCACTTCGCTTATCATCTTTCCAATAAATAGAAATATTCTATTTAATGCATTTCATGTTCCAAATGTTAACGGCAACAGTTCTTGATGACTGCAGGTGTTTGACATAGATTTTTCCCATGGAAACACCTCGTTATCCTTGTGCATGCATCGCGTGTATGCGGCTGACAGAGCAACTGTTAAGTGAAAATCCTTTTTCCCACAGCCGCAAACACAAATCAGACAGACAGACATGTGCATATGCAGACGAACACCCTCACAACAAATGAGCGCAGGAATTAGGCAAACAAGGAAGCAAAGGAAACGCACAATGGGGCAGGATGCAAATGTGTCGAATTCAAATAACGCTCTCAAGGATAAGTAATGTATGCGAGGCATCCTTGTGCACACACAAAACGAAATCAAATCGTAGCGGTGCACATTGGAGGAACAACTGTCTTGAGTGCGTGAGAATATTTGTGTGGCAAGGAGATGGTACAAGGAAAATCATTGCTTGGGAAATTCTGCAGGTGCTTTGAAAAGTTTAAGAATTTTCGCAAAACACTTCACAATTCGAAAAAAAACCGATCTCCGATTGTTGCATGTGCAGTTTCCGCATATTTTTCCGTGTTTGCAACATGCAACAGTCGTAAAAAGTATTAGTGTATTCTGCGTGCAATGCAATGATTTTGCAGGTTTCGCCGTGTCTCACATGCAAAGTACCAAAGCCGACAGCTGCAGGTTTCTCGACTTGCTACAATACTCAAGCAGCAATGCCGCAAGTTGTTCTTGTGCGTGTTTCAATTCAGTAAAGAAAATATTAAGTAGCAAACAAATGTTATTTTTGGCTACTCCAAAGGTCCTTTCATGTTTTTATTGCATTTTTATATCTTTCAAACATATCTGCGAGTTCTCACAGTGATTCGCTATCCGGCTTTCGCGCAACATATGCCGCCATATACTTGCAACGTTATCCTGTCGCAACAATTGCGAAAAGGACTTTGCGGATCAGCGGCCGTTTGGTTGCTTTGCACTTTTTTGCACTTTGCTCCTCCCCGATTCGGCTATTGAATTATATCAACAGTTGTTTTATTGCATAAGACCCCGTTTGTTTGCGTGGCTTTGATTGTTTTTCTCACATCTTCGGCGGAAACGCGAAATTATTTATTTGCTTTTTCCTTTGCTATTCTCTCAGCACCTTTCTCAAGCGCTTAATCGCTGTGGATCTGCTTCATCTGCTTCATATCCCTGCTCGTTTTTTTTTTGTTTTTGTTTTTAGACATTTGGAGTACAGAGGTTTTGCGCGTCCAGCTAACAGATTTCCGGAAGTTGATCAGGTGCAGGTCGTAATATTTTATTGATATTTGATTTTGAGATTCACTTGATTAGATTTTACGTGCACATGACACACAATGGGCATTACAAAAACAAATTTCTTAAGAAGCTGGAGGAGAAAAGAGTCCTCCAAAGCATGTGTTGATTTAATTATTCCCGAAGTATATTAATTTTTATTTTGCTTGAAGTGTATTTTCTTCACAAATGTAGTATTTTCATACGATCTTCGAAACATCTTTAAAATACCCTAGAACTTAAGATTTCCACTAACTCTGTTTTCTTCTGTTTAGAAATTCCCGAAGTTTACACTTATGGGGGCCAACTTTACAGAGAAAAGTATTCTGAAGTTTTTACTTAAAGCTGTCTAACATTCAACAGCTTTATTTTTCTCACATGAAGCGCCTTCCTGCACTCAGATCGACAGTTTTTGTTGACAAAACCCATAATTGGATCAGGTTTTTATGAAAATCAGAAAAGAATCAAAAAATCGCATAAATCCGTATATTGCTTCAAGGGTTTTCCTGAACAAAATAGCACCACATTTGAGCAAAAAGTGGTACATGAAACCTCATATTAACTGGTAACTTGTAGCTAGTATTTCCATGAAGTGTGAAGAGTTCCACGATCCCTTAAATTAGGTTAGGTTATGAGGTCGATTCCAACAGGGATCTCACTTAGATAGCTTGGAACGTCGGTCCGTTGTGATACCTAAAACTCCTAGATAATATATCAAAAGACACTCACAAATAGACCAAGCCTTTGAGCTTATCACAAAATTTATTGAGACGACCAATATCAGCTTCGTTTAAGTCTCATGGTTCGCCGAAGTTAATACTGCCTCAATTTGCAAAGTCAGAAGGAGGAGAAATGTCTGGATCCCTCATAACTGTCTGAGAAATACTACAATAGCTCATTGCTGAAAACTCTCCATCCAAGTTTCAACCTATCCGAGAATGGCCTCACTCTTTTCCAGGGACTCCTCCGCTCTGCCTCTTAGAGCCATAGCCACCAACTCTTTATTTGTCTGAATCAAAAAATGTATAGACCCGACTCAAAGCGGAAACCTTTAGATTTAAGCTACCCAAAATTATGTCTTAAGTATTCCTACAGCTATCCAAAATACATATAGTAAAAATTCTAAAATCATCGTCAACAGAATGCAACTTTCCCTTACGCGGTTTTCTGTTTTCCTTCGAGAACATTCGAACGAATCTTTCGCATCCCGAATTCGACGTCGTTGGAACGGAAGCGTACACCTTTCAACGCGTGGGAATTTCGTGGAAATCTTCCCAAGCATCAATTCAATTGTACTTAATGAATGTTAACTTCCGCTGCTCGGAATCTTAACAACGCTGATGCTGCGCAGGCGTACGCGGAAATATTGCGCGAATCTCGCCCACATAGACCGCAACGCCACAAACAGCAAAACGCTTATGCAATAATTCTACGAAAATATACAATCTACATGTGTGCGTGTAATTGCAGCAAGCACAAACTCGTCACCGTCATACCCAGTTATCCTTAACCGACACATCCTTATCGCATTTCTGGTTAAATAGGAAGCAGCGGTACGCGCAATCCATCACTGCTTTGCATAAACTGGAAATCATGCTCTTGTACACACCAACAAAGCCTCAACGCTCTCCTTGACTCTCGCTCTGCTTGCTGCGTTGCACATCCTTATTTGCACCTTGTGCTGCGTCCTTACTCGTGTTGCCAAACGGACCAGTACTTCCGGTCGTTCGCTCAGGACAAGTTCCCTCTACACACGCTCAATACATATACATACACATTTCCAGTTGTTTGCTGTTGTTTTTGCACACAGTATTCGTTTTTTAGTAGCGTTGTTGTTTTTGCTCATGCTTTTTTGCTGCAGTGAAGTGCGCAGCAGCAGGTAGTTTCCTTGCTGGCCTGTGCGTCTAAATGTGTTTGTTGTTGGCTCGAAATATCCGTTGCAGGTTTTTCTACATTAAAATAAATATGTACATTCCGACATATGTATGTATGTATATGAAATACACTACATACTTACATACATACCTGTTTGTACACATTTCTTTCCAATGCGTTCCTCAACAAGGACGATGTGAACTGCAAATAAGGATATGCAGCAGGAAACAAAGCAAACTCTGTGCTTTAAATTTATTGAAAATATGAAATTATGTATTATAAATCTATGATAACCATTGAAATTTCAAATTTTTACGCAGTCTTTATAAGCGCTATCTTTTTTGCTAATTTTATTTTCGTCTTCAACATTCGGTCGGTAAATTCCTGGAATTTATGCGCTTTTATAAAGACAAGCCAATAAGTTTGCCGCCAAAATCTTAGTTCACATCACACTCGCACAACAACTGAGGCAAGTTGCCGCGAAGCTCATTCATAAAATTCATTTCATTCAAATTATTTGCGCGCGCAACCAATTTTGTGCCTTCAACCCTTCTCGGCGAGCTTTGAAGAACTTCACAAAGCATTATCCTCGGATTGGCGCGCTGTTCTAAAATTATATATGCTTAGCTTTGTACGTATCCTTTATATGTACATGAGCACTTCCTTTTATTGTCTTCTTTATGCTCTGAATTAATATTTCTTCGTCCATCCGCACTTCCATCCTATCTCTGACACTCTGACAGGTTTGGCGTCTTTATTTTTTATTTCTATTGGATCTGGTTAGTAAAGAAAAATATTATATTTATACTGAATTGAAGTGAGTAGATGAGCTTGCGTAATGAGGTTAGATAACGGTTTTAAACATTTCTTATAAGCTTAAATCCCCATAGATTAGTTTGACCCTTTCAACTCCTTTAATGGCGAAAGGAACATAAAAAGGTGAAGCTGTTTCAAGTAATAATTACTCAGATCTAGCTCTACTACTTAATAGAAGGAGACAAGACTAAAGCGCACATAATATCGAAATTGTTGTGTCTGAGAACAACAAACTCACAATGAATGGCAACCCATCTCAAATTAAACGATCTAGTAGCTTGCTTTGAAGCAGCAAGAGAGACTCCGAAATGCGTTAGTACAAAGACAGGGTTAATGCTCGAAAATTCTACGAAAAGATGTGGCGTCTAACGGAAGGTTTTAAGACCGGAGAATATTCGTGTAGAACCCCCAGAGGTGATCTTGTGACTGATGTTCAGAGCATAGTAAAATTATGGCGTGAACACTTCTCCAGCCTGCTGAATGGCAGTGAAAGTATAACACCAGGAGATCTCGAATCCGATTCCCCAATCGATGACGATTGAGCGAACGTACCATGAAGAAGTTCGAACAGCGATTACCCGTCTAAAGAACAACAAAGCAGCGGAGGCCGATGGATTACCGGTCGAGCTATTCAATTTTTTCTCGAATGATCATATCCAGAAAATAGCGGTAATGGATAAAAGCATTTAGTAATAAATACATTGCAGTTAGGTCGGTATCAAATATACCTAAGACACAATTATAAAAGGTGAGTTTGTTATGATTACAATCAACCTCGTCAAAATTGTAAAATTGGAAGCTGCTAATTAAAACAGAAGAGTAAGAGTCTATAGAAGCAAAAGAGGAGCAGAATCAAAAGTTTATCGGAAAGACTGTGAATTTTTGTGGCAAGTTCGTCGGCCCAGGTAGCAGCCCCACTAACAAACTAGGAAACCAGCGCTAATCACCCATCTAGCCGATCCCTGCCCACGGCAGTCGAGTCTACGTAATTGGAACGGCCCGGATTTCTATCCGGCCAAGGACTGTCAACTCTGTAGAATACTACCGCTACAACAACCACAAACCATCTATCTGATGTTACTTGGTTACTGAAATTATATGTATGTACATGCTATATTCAAATTTATTTTATGAAAAACTTACTATTATTTCTAAAAAATTGTATAATTTAATGATAATGTCATAAATATCACTACATCACTTTGCTTCCCGCCCGCCTTGCTTTTCTATCAATCAACAAGATTCACAACTTCTTTCTACCAACAACAGTTTGAGAGCCACTACTTGTGTGCCCTTCTAATGAGCATCGAATATATTCCCCCTGCCGCTGGCATGCCAACTACACTCAATGAAAAGTAATGAAAACCGTGAGTACTACAACAAATTAGAAGAAAACGCATCCACGAAACGTGCAGCTCCACACACATGCACACATGTATGTATATACGAGCAACGGAAACGTACTTCGAATATCTACTACTAATCCTACTACCTTTTGCAAAGAACAAAACGTTAACACTTTTTGAGCACAAAACCGGAGAACAAATCACCAAGTGTGCTCACGCTACGCTCTCACCACGCTCAGCCGTGCGCTCAACGTAGCCAAAGAGCACATGCATGCAGCCAAATGTTAGCGATGCAACAACAATAACAGCGAATGCATTGCATAAAGCAAACAACGAAAAACATCTGTCGACGGAGCAGCTGCCATTGCGCTTGTAGGTGCGAGCAGAGCCACAGGCTGGCATGCCGGCATATGCCCTACCGCTCGCACACACCGCGCCAAAGGTGCGACGCCACAGAGAGCAGAGAATGCAGTTGGTTGTTTTGCTCGCAGCGTTGTTGAAGTTTTGCGGGCGGCAGCAACTTGGCGACGTAGCGTAGCGGCAGTTTTGAATTGAAGTTTGCGTGAAGAACATCGTCGGGTTCTGCGCATCGCACAACGCTAACAAAACCTGAAGCAAACACACAACAACAACAAAATACATTTTACAACTCTGCTGCTAGAGTTCTAAAAAGTAATTGAAATAAGAAGCGCTTGAAGACGCACCAAGCTAACACGAAAATACTCGCCGAATTTGTACGCGATAGTGCAGTGGCGCGCTCAATGAAGCAATCAAAAAATTATTAAGCGAAATATTTGAAATTATTGAAAATAAAAAATTGGAAAAATACAAAGTGTTACAAGTGCATTTGCTGAAGAAGACAGAAGAAGTTCTGCATTAAAGAAATTGCATTGAAAATTGGCTAGAAAAATTAGTGCAATTGTTCACAATCATTCCATGTGCTTTTGTGCTGCGAATCAGTTTTTCGGAAAACTCATACGGACTTGCGCTTGTGAAAGAAGCGTGGCGACGCGTAATTTACATGAATGCTTAAAACTTTTGCATTAAAACGCTTCAAGCGCTCTGAAAAATAAAAGAACAAGCTTTTCACAAAAAATAGCGAACGTGCGTGAGACAAATTTTTTCATAAAAAAACTATTCTACAGCGATACGCAAGTGTACCGTTACTTTGCATTACACGGTCAACGTAGACGACGCCGCTGAACACGCACGCAAGCGAACTGCGCAGCGCGGAAATGTCAAAAGTTCACGTGCTGTCGCCCACTCAAGTCAAATGCTGATTAGCAGAAATAACGTTATATTTCGTAAAAAAGCGTAAAAGCTGAAATTATTTAAAGAAAAAAAACGCACTCATAGCGAAATAGTGAACAATCGTAAATAGTGCAAAAGAAAAAACAAAAAAAGTAGTGAAGTGCATGCGCTAGAAAGCAAACAGCAGCAAAGAAACACATTAAGCATGCAAGCGGTTGAATAATAATAAAAAACCTTAATTAAAAATAAGTTTGTCTAATTACACTGCATAGTCCACAAGCGCATAGCCATGCTGAGCTAACAGTTAATAAAGTGTTTACTATAAACTCAAACAATTTAGCTGCTAAATACATTTTATATTAAATAATTAAATATATTTTTTATGTATGTTATATGCTGTGCAAAAATTAAAACTACGAAAAAGTGTGTACAAAGAACAAACAGCTAATTGCTTTCCTGCTACGCACTGTTCCTTGCTGATGTTTTTGTTGGCAAAAACGGGCAGTAGCTAACCAATTTTATTTTAATACAAAAAGTATTATTATTAATGCCATATTAAAGGATATTCATATAAAATCATATAAAACAAGCTGCACCGAAGGTATTCGGACATTACTGCTATTGGAGACAATTTTCAAACGCAGCAATTGGATTAAATAGGATTAACGACAAAGAACACAACGCAAATATATCAAAATGAATTGGATAAAACTGATATCAGCGACAATACTAACGCTCTTTGTCATCGTCAATGAGGTAAGTGTTGAGCAACGCAGGAGCCTTTTGGGAAATGAAGGCGTTTTCTTTTTAGGAAAAAAGTTGGATTAATTAGACAATTTTTAGCGTTATTGGTTAGGAAAAAATATAAATTATTCAGCTGAATAAAAGTAATATAAGTATTTTTTTATTGCCGTCTAAAATTTTTTATAATCATAAATGTGCATTTTGTACTTTTGCTTACTATTTTCCTTGCATACAAAGCTAAGCGTCTACTTGATTATGAGAACATGCCTTAAGGGCACTTAAGCACACATGTTCCAAAAATTTCAAATTTATTTCAATCAAAATTCAAGCAAATGTGTTTGCCTTTGTAATTTGATCGCTGATAGAAATGCTAGTAAAGGGAGCATAATTTTATAAGCGCGGCCACAAAGAAGAGTTAGTAGCAGAATAAACATACAAATAAACATTGTAGAATAACTACAACCCCTAACATTAACAATTGACCTTGATGAGGGGCAAGGAATTGCGAACTTTATTTTTGGACATGCATACATACATATGTTTGAATTTTATTTAATTATAGAATTAAAATATTTCGAATACCAATTAAATTGTTTAAAGTTGCTTCTACAAAGCAAAACAAATTATTTAGGTGCCTAGTTGCAACACCAATATGTGGCACGCACTCACTTGCAGTTTTATTTATAAAATACTTTTAGTTGAGCATGACTTTTAAAGAAACATCTGTCATTGCTAAAGTGACTAAGTCACTTGCTCACCGCTGTGCCACAATGGCGTGTCGGCCTGCCTGCCTTTATGCCTGCTTGTGGCTGTCAACTTGTCGCCGCCGCTGAAGTTCCGACCAACTAACCAACAAGCAGTGCAAGGCAGTTCGTCTCAGAGCCGTTACGATGGCACGCAGCGTAGGTCAATGTGCCGCTGGTGATTTTAATACGTAGCAGATAGGCAGGCAGGCGAGCTATGAAGGGAAACATTTTTTTTTTAATAATAAGCGAGTGCGGGGAAAACCAAGCAGACAGCATCCAGCAAACTTGCCACCACCAGCAATATGCTTTCTGTATGGCACCTTTGCTTGCTGTAAGCGCTTCATACTGCCCGCCCTTAACCCTTCACCAGTTGCGTTTGCAAAATATATATAAATTTTTTCCTTTTGCATTCCTGCTTTTGCACGCATTTTTTTGCTTTCCGCAAAATGCATATTTTTTCTTTGCAAAGCGCTGCTAAAATTACACAATTTTTTTAAATATTTTTTTTGCCTTCTGTGCGCCATTTCTGACAACTGCTGGTCGCCGAGGAGAAAACATATGTTGGTTGTTGGGTGCTGCCGCCGCCTCAGCTCAACGTGCTCCTGTGGAGTTTAGCATATATAAATATGTATATGTATGTATGTATGTAGTAGTGTGCTCGGGTGCATGTAGGATCATCAGCATGATTATCATCTGCTGTTCCCGTTTTTTATTGCCGTTGATTTTTTGTGTGTGGCTAATTTTGCTCAGCTGAAATTAATTTGGTCGTATATCGGCAACTTGGAGCACTTGAATTTCTTTGCGTGCTTTTTATCTTGCATTTATTTTTATACTTTTTCACTCTTTTTTTTACTGAGTTCACTCTCCCTCCCAGCGGCTGTTTTTTCTTGCTGCCTTGGCGCTATCCTTTGCCACTGCTGAATGCATCTCCTGCGGTCTTGGGAGCAGCTGAAAAATATTTACATGCTTATGCAGCGTGGCCTGACTTCAGTGTGTTGATGTGGCTATTTTAAGTGCATCTTCAAGTCGATTTTTAAAATTGAAGTTTTTGTGTCTACTCTTGCCACATTTTTGAACTTAAAATAGTTTACACGCATTTTTAAGTCAGCCTTTTTGGAATTTTTTTAACGCCTTACTAGATTTGTATTAAGAAATTAATTGTATATAAAACAAAAAATATTACTAAAAAATAATTAAAATAATATTTTAAAATATTGAAAAAAAATTACAAGAAAATATTACAAAAATATTAAAAATTAGATTTGTATTAAGAAATTAATTGTATAGAAAACAAACAATATTACAAAAAATAATTCAATAATATTTTAAAATACTGAAAAAAAATTACAAGAAAATATTACAAAAATATTAAAAAAATGTTACAAAAAATATTAAATAATATATTAAAATATACAAAACATAAAAATGTTACAAAAATATTTTAAAAAAGTAAAAAAACATTAAAATTTGTTTAACAAAGTTTTGCTTTTTTAACTTTTTTTTTAATTTTCTTAATTCATTTTATTTTGTTTTGCTTTTTCGTTTTATTTTTGCTTTATGCAAAAGTTCTTTCATATTTCTTTTCATAATTTTCTTTATCAATGTAATCGCCATTCTTTCACATGCTTATTAATTTTCTCTTCCATAATTTACTTAATATTCTTATATGGTCAACCTCCTGCCGTAAGATTGGCATGACAACATGCTGCGCTAATTTCAAGCAATCATACCATGACTTGCTGGCTTTAAACGTCTTGAGACAGTAGCTCGCTGAAGATAGTATCGCTTTATTTTTGTTTTTAATTCACAAAAAGAAAAAATGACTGTTGGCTTTTCATTCACAGCGTGCGAATCTAGTGTACGCCTTAAAGCTCTATACAAACATGCACAAACATACCATAGTGCAACAAACAGTATTATTTTGCCAACTGATCAGTTGCTATTGAGAAGAAAGTTATTTTCATTAAAAATTAAAAAAAAAATACTTCAAAATAAATAATAATAATGTGAGTTACAAAAAATTAAATAAAAAATTAGTAATTTTAAAATAAATTTTATTTAATATTAATAATTTATATAAATAATATTTTTTAACTATTAAAAAATTATTAATTTAACTAATAAAAAATAATTAATAATTTAAAAAAAATATTAAATAATAATTATTTAAATAAAATAAAAAAAAAATGTATAAACATTTCTTTCTAGCTTTATTTCTTATAGTATTTTCTTTATACATATGTATATTTAAAAATTTTATTTTTTTCAAGTTTTTTATACGTATATTTAAAACAATCACATTAATTTTTAATTTATTAGTTTTCATAAAATATTTTTTTTTTTTTTTTTGTTATCATTTTATTCCGTTTGTTTAATAATTACCTTATGAATTCTCTTCTGCTGTCACACTTTTTATCAAAATTCGCTTGACAAATTATTTATGCAACTAATAATTTATGCTAAAGCAGCAGAAATACAGAAATCCAAAGCATTGCATTAATTTCTCAACGGTTTCGCACTAATTGCCTCGACTAGTCAGTAAACTAATCACTCACACCGCGAGGTGCACTTACGGAAGTAGCTAAGTATCTGCCAGATACCACTGACAATGGGCTGCCACTGAAATTCGCGCGCATGCCGCTAATAAGAAGGGTCCGCAAAGAAAATTAGATAAATGTATGTATGTTACAAGAACAAAAACAAAAATACTTTAGAGAACACAACCACAACCTTTGCTTAGATGACACCTCAGGCGCATTTATATATATTTAAGTAATACATATGTGTATGAGAGCACTTATGTGTGCTAAACTTATTTAACACACTGTGCGGCATATACTTTTCAATGCAACATGTGTGTGTGTGTTTGTAAGTACTTTCGAACAATTAATTCAAACGCGTTTTTGTCTCAACTATTGCTGCCACATATATGTATGTATGTGTGTTTGTTGCTGTTTAGTGGTGAACGTCACTCGTCTTAATTAAGTTAACCCACCAAGAAGAGCGCAAAGCCACTAGAAAAAGCAAGGGGGTCGGTGGTCTGTTGCGTTTCATGTGCCAGCCACTCACAGTTCATAATTTTGCCTCGCTTTTGTTTTATGATTATTTCGACTGCCTTGGCCATTAATTGTCTTGCCTTAATTTTGTCTTCTGCAACGGCTTGCTTGCACCTACTCTTTGCAACCGTTTTCTTACACGCTTATTATACAAGTGTTTTTTATTGTTGTTGGTTTAATATGTAGAAATAATAATAACTACAACAACAAATTCACTTGGCCATTGTGCGTTTGCTTTACTTAACTCTTTTTCGCATAACTGTAAATTATGCATATGTTTTATAATTTATTGAAATAAAAAATGGCTGCCACCGTAAAGTCGAAGCTGAAGAAAGTCGTAACAGTAAAGTGAACTTGGTAACAGCATTCGTAGTATACATAAATACACTTAGATGTATAAATTTATATACATCTACATACATATGTATGTATGTATTAACGGCTGTGTCTTAAGCAGAAGTGGCAAATTAACGCAGCAACGGTAATGCAGTCATCTTAAACCCATGCGCCTGGGCCCAAAGCGCGACCAACTGCAAGGGTAACTGCAAGCATGAATGAGTGACTGACTGCTGGCTCGACTTGACTGACTGGCTAACAGTCTGATTGCACCTAAGACGCTTGAGTGCGCGCGCGCGTTCCCCCGCCTGGAGTTTATTATTTTTTATTAAGTTTTAAAATTTTTCTACATTTTTTCTTGTATAACGAAAGTTGCTATATGCCCAGCTATGCATACACAACTCTTTACACACACACACACGCATATACATTTATAAGTAGCTGTATATTTGTCTGTGTATGCACATAAATATTTATGTTGCATGCCGCTAGTTACTAGAGCGGCTGTAATGCGATCAAATGCGCTGCGCATTGTCGGTTAGACGAGCCGGTGTGTGTTTCTTGGCCCACCTGTAACTCAGACATTACTTTACCTCTGCAATAATTTAGATATTTTTTTTTCTCTCTTCTTCTATTTTCATAAATTTTCTGCTGTTCGTGTGTTCCTTGGTACCGAAACCAAGTCTAAGTCGCGCTTTTTGTTATTTACTTCTTATTTTCGAAGGCACTCAACCAAGTCCGAGCAACCCTAACAGTGGGCGCTGCTGTTTTTGCTGGATTTCTTGTGAGATTTTACGCTTGTGTGGGTATTTTTTGACAAAGAAATGTAAACAAACGAAAGATAAAAATGTAAAAAATTATTTTTGGCGAAGAAAAATGTAAGCAGAATAAAAAATGAAATTAAACTGAAAAATAGTATGTTAAATGAAAGTTAAATAACAAAAATGTTAAATTAATAAAAAACTGTTTTTGAAATTTTAATTAGAAAAATAATATTTCTATTCTATTTATATATGTAACATTTTTGAATATATTTTAATGAGGTTAAAAAAATTAAATTTATTTTTTATATGTATACGTTTTAACGATTAAAAATTATTATTTTCTAATTTAAATAAAAATAAATTAAATAAAAAATAATAATTTTATTAAGTATTATTACCTAAAAGTGAAAAAAATTGTTATACATATATTGTTATATAGTTATTATTAAATATTTAGTTTTTTAATTGACAATTAATATGCTAAATATAAATATTCCGAAAAAATAATAATTGAAATTTAACTTTTTACTGCAATTTTTTCAATCTATATAATTTTTTTTTGTTTTTTGATATTATAATGTTTTTACAAGTAAAAAAAACTTTTTTGATTTAAAATATAAAATTATAATTTTTGTAATGGAATTTGGAAACGTAGAAAATAATTAATAAAAAATAATAATATATCTCAAGATATAAATAATGCAAAACTTTTAACTTAAAAATTTAAGCAGAAATACATAAAAAAATTAAAAAACAATAATTTTAAACAAAAAACACAACAATCAATATCTTCAAATTTTGAAATGTGGCAAAAATTATATTGTGTCCGAATTCTTATATTTCGGAATCGCACCAATTTTTATTCTTTGTTTGCCATCGGTGAAAATTTATTATTTCTTACCTTTCCACCGGCATTTTTCGTCCATTCGAAAAAGTATTTAAAAGCGCAGGTTTCATGGCGATTTCAGCCAGCGCTTTTAATTTATTTAACTACACCATTGTATTGCCCATTTTCCGTTTCTCTTTCGCCCACTTTTCCACGCACTTCATGCGTAATAAAGTTCATAAGTTACGATCTATTTATTTAAGTAACGGCGGCGCGCAATATGAGCGCCGTGTATTTGGCTTCAAAGTGGGTTACCGTTATACATTTAAAAAAATTGTTTGAAAAAATTCAAAATAATAAGTGAGAAATGCAGCAAGCGAGCAACGCAATGAGGTCAGCACTTGTCATTCACGGCAAAGAAATATTTATTTATTAGTCGGAGCTTAAAGCTGCTGGCAAGTTTAAGCCAAGCGTGGCATTAAGTCGTTAGAAATATTTTTTTTTTACAATAGCATATATTGCAATGAAATTTGGCTGCAGCGCGGTGAAAGCGAGTTAAGCGCATGCATTTGCAAAAAAAAAAATCAAATAACAACAACAAATTTATTAATTTTCGCTTGCATTTTTTTATTCTTTAAAATTTTTATAGTTTATTTTTATGATGCGCAACAGCTTGCTGCCTGCCTGCTGTTCCTCAAATGCGCTTTGTGTTATTTTCATTAACTTGTATTTGTCTTTAATATTTTTATTTATATTTTGTGTTGTTGCTTTACCATTCGTTTCTAATTTATGATTTTCTCACGTTTGAGTGACACATTCCTCACCTCAGCTGGCTAGCTGGCTGGCACCGCGTTGCCAAACAACCGGCAGACAAGCGTCAACGCAGCAGCACCGTTGCAAGCAATCGGCCAGCAATCCTGACACAACGCTTCCACCGCTTCTGCTTCTTCTTCGTCGACAACTCAACTGACTCATAGCTGGGTTGTTGTTGGCGTCGTTTATTGTTGTTGCATATTGAACTTAAACTAACTGTTATGCAGCAGCGCTTTTGTGTAATTGCTGTGGCAGGGCGGCGGGGAAAAACGTGCAAAAGCAACAACACATTATTTAAAATACAACAACAATAAACTATCAAAAACCTTTGCCGCCTTGTTTCCAGCGCAAAACTTTACGATTTGCGGTTTTCGCTGCACACAGCCATACATCATTGGCTTTTTGAGGCTTTGATTTTGCTGCATGCAACAGAAATGGAATAACGTGCAACAAAAAAAAAAAACAAATCATAACGAAAACAAAGCGTCTAAATGTCAATGCGCCAAGCGAAGTGCATTTTTGAGTTAGAAGTGCTGAAGTGTGGTTTTCATAATCTCAAAGCAACAACCACAATGACAACAACACAAAAATTTCCTGACATATTCAAATTGATTTCTGTTAAATCAATAATACACCTTTGTTTGTGTTGACAGTTGAAGTAAATATATGTTTGCTCATTAATATTTTCGTTGTTGTTGCTTTTGTTTTTGTTTTCGTTTTTGCTCATCTCAAGACTTGGCTTCGGCTGCGCTGGTGCATTCTGGGGCAGCACTTTGCTTAGAGGCTTGCCTTGACTGCCTCGTGGCTGCTCAGTGGCCGCGCAAGCTTCGTGCGTTGCCTCGTTTGTCGATGGTGCGACTCGAACAGTTTGTTTGTTAGCGCAGTTTTAATAACGCTTTGTTGTTGATTTTTAATTTTTTACATTTTTTTTCGAGTTCTTGCCTCGCTTAAGAGGAGCGTAAAGTGTTTGCTTATTTGCTTTGTGAAGATGGGTTTTTAAGAGTGACCGGAGAATGTGTTTGAAAAGCGTAAATATTTGTGGTAATTGGAATGAAAATTGTTGGTTTTGTAATTGTGGTCTTTAAAAGTGACTTAAATTTGGAAAAATTTGAGCTAAAATACAAACAAAAATATATAATTTTTTTTAATAAGTTTTTTTTTTAATTAAAAATGCGTATACAGCATAGTTGACGCAAGCTGAAGTTACTTCTTGCTAAAGCTTGGTTTTTTTTATAAAAAAAAAAATATTTCAAAACCACAATTTAAAAATAAAAACTTTCTTTCTTGTCAAATCCACACTTTTCAGTTTTGCCAATTTCTCATACTTGCTCTCTTTCGCTTGATTTTCCAAAACCCATAAGCAAATGATGAAAAAAAATAACTCAAAGTAGAGAAGTCACACGCCAAGCCCGCTGCTGCATGCAACATTGAACATTAAAAAAGTCCAGTTGTTTTTCCTCAATATAAAACTTGTGCGCATAACACTCGCAGCCAACACAACGCTTGTGGTCAGCAGTCGCAGCGACTGCGCGTTATAACCTTCCTTCCGTTGTTTGAGGTTTCCATAAATGTTGCAGCCTCCACGGACTGCCAATGTTGGGCCTCACGCTCGCGCTGCCTCTTTTATTGTTATTAGTTATGTTGTTTTTATTGTTAGTGTTGTTTTTGTTGTTGTAACAACTGCATTTATGATGGTCAACGCGCTGGAAATGATCGTCTGCAGATCGTCAGCAAGATCTGTGCTTGCAGCCAAGCAACGCCCCTCGTGTCTCCACCGATATCAGCGACATTACGTCGATCGCTGATCGGCCGACTTGCCTAGCTATACGCGACGTTGTTGTTAACTGCTTGGCTGTGACTTGGCGTCGTATTGCTAATGCAGCGTTTTTAATTTACATTCACAAGCAGCAACATTACGAAAAAACGAACGCAGCAGAAGCGCAGGAAGAAGCAGCAGCAGCGAAGACTAAAAAAGATCAATCGGCACATGCAATTCACAATTTCACATGCAGCGCACTTCTTGTTGTTGTTATTGTTGCCACCTCTATGCAATATTCATATGATTTTTTGCCTTCGCCTGCTTCATTACTTGCCTGCCAGTAAGCAAGCAAGTAAGTGTCGCTGTCCGCCTTACCCAGCCAAGTATAAATTTGCGCTCTCAAATCCAGTTTGTTTGCAAATGCCACAATTTCGCTACTCATTTGCTCTCCACTCACTCAGCTGTGCTCTCTTAGCGCTCGCATGTTGCACATGTCGCACTTGCAACAATAACAGCAGCTGCAACATTTCGCTACAAACTAACGCAACGAGTCCCCCCTTACGCCTGCCAACGCCACACCACACACTCGATCGATTGATCTTTCGTGCCGCAAACAGACATACACATACATGCTACAGGCATATGAAGAAGGTATGTCGAGCGCGCACAGCTGTTCGTGTCGACGACTCTCTCAGCTAACTGCTTTCATAGCTTTGGGCGTTGAAAAAGCGCCGTTGCAAGCTGGCATTCACCAAGCCACGAAACAGGCTTCGTAAACTGGCTCAACACCCAGCAATGCGCATTTCTCTCAGCTGCTCATCGCGCTCGCACGAACTCTCGCCCAACTCGCCGTGTTCATCGTCGTGTCGTTCAAAGCTCATATTTTTGCATCTTTAATGTTGCTGGATTTTCGTTGGCTTTATTTCTTAACTCGCTTGTTTGCTCAGCACACTGCCACCTCAATCTCCGGTTTCAGCTTCCTCCCCTCGGCGTTCGTGCTGAGCAACGTTTCGGCGTCAACTCCGCTAAACTTGTTATTCTTCGACACCGCATCGGCTTATTGTTGGTGTTGCTGTTGTGGTTCGGTTTTGCTCATTTTTCACTATATATCACCATCGTCATAAGAGCTTGGGCTGTCGACGGTGTTGGCGACGTCAGCGCCTGCGTCTACGGCGACGCCGCATCGCTGTTAAACCATCAATGTTGACCGGCAAATCGTATGCCGTGGGAAACAATTCGGTTTTAGTTGAAAAAATTTTTTATGCCTGCACTTTGCTTTGCCTCTTTTTTTTTGCTTCACAATTTTATTTGTATTTTTATTTGGTTTTATTTTTGCCTTCATTTGCTTTTGTTGCTTGTTTCGCTGTAGTCACGTGTATGTGTGTGTAGTTGGCTTTTGGTGCCAGACGTTGGCATGATTGGTCGTTTGACGGGTGCTCGGTTCGTCGTTCGGTCGCGCGTTCGGTTGTTTCGCTCGTAAGCTGACTGGTTGCTTGACTGGCTGACTGCTTGGCTAGTTGTCGAAGTCGGCTTGTTTCACCGCCCGCCTCCCCGCTCCACAAAAACCCTTCTAAGCTAACTTTATCTGCTGCTTCGTCTGTTGTTTGTTGGTGCTTCTTTCGGTCGTCTCCCTCCGCATTATAATACCTACTTGGCAAGATCAGCGCGCCCGTTTGGGTTAGTGTACGATCGTCGATCGCTCGTTGGCTGGTTGGACTGGCAGACTGCATACTTTGATCGGGCGTTCTTTTGGGCTGCTTCTGTTGCTGCGGCCACCACCGCTGTGGTGTCTTGTATCTCGACTTCAGTCATGCTTACCTACATATTTCTACTGCTTTTAGCTTTATGTTGTTAATGTTTCTTCGTGTTTTCTTTTCAATATTCGGTTTTTTTTGTTTCTGTATTTGCTTAGTTTGTTGCTGTCTTTTTAGGCGTTCTCTTAAATGGTGCTTGTGCTGCAGTTTAGAGCGTGTGTACCCATCATATATGCCTACCGCTTGTTGGTATTGGATTTTTTCACCGCTTTTTATTGCTCTTTTGTTGTTTTAGGAGTAGATTTTGAAGCCTGTCTTCGGTTTAACCAAGTTTTATTTAAGTTTTGCCGTTGGCTGGGATTTGGCGCTGCCCGTTGTGTAGTCTTCTGCGCCGAATCGCTGTCTTTGTTGCTTCGTCGTCTTAGAAAAAGCATGATTCATATTATTTCTTGCGCATTCTTTTTTGGGAGTTTGGTTTTCCACTTTAACTTGACTTTTTGCCGGACTTTGCCAATAATTTGCGCTTTGATTTTTGCGAATTTTTACGCTTTTGGTGTGACGTTTTAAGCGTTCATTTCCTTTCGCTTGCCGTTTGAGTTTTTTTCTAATGCTTGATTTTATTTTATTTTTTTGCTTTTTAGTCGTAGTTTCGGCTTGGCTTTTGGTCATTAGCCCGACTCGTCTGCGCTTACTTGGGCGATCGCCGGCTGCAGCGTGTTAGTTTTGTTGATTTTTTACGGAGATAGCTGCAAGAGGCGGCGATCTGTGCTTCAAAGCTCGTTTTTTACTTTTTATTTGTTTTAGTTTTTTTTTTAATTTTCTTATAGATTTCGTTCCAGTTTAAACCAAAAGTGTTGCCTGTTTCTTCAATTTGTCTGTCGCTCTTTTTTATACCTTTTTTTAGTTTCAAAGCGCATCTTTTTAGATTTTATTGTTGTGTTTAACTTCTTTATTACATGTGTAGCCTCTTCTTCGTCTGCGGTTTTCTTCACGCCACCTAAGCTGTGCGTGCCTCGATTCGTTCCAGCTTCATCAATACTCTTTGTGTGTTTGTTTTGTTGTTTCTTCTCTAATTCTAAGCGCCAGCATAAGCCGCTTTATTTCTTAATGGGCGTTTAAAGCGTGCACGCTCTTTAACCGCGTTTTTTCTGCGCTTTTTCTTCCAATAAGGCATCATAACTGGCGCGTCTTTAACGCTATGCTCATTAACTACGCATATCGAAAACGATTTAAATTTCTTTAGTAGCCGCCTCTGTCTGCTGTTTTGAGACGCTTCGATCGCTACACATTTCAATACATTTTTTGCGTTTAATTTGTTGCTTATGTTTTCTCGTAAATTAACCTCAAAAGTCGTTGCACCGAAAATTTTTAATTAAACGTGAGATACCCTGTTTACATTTAATTAAATTTTCGCGCTCTATTATTTAAAATTGTGTGCAATTTACACTTTTTCAATTCTACTTTTTTTTCTATAATTTTTATTAATTTTTTAAATAATTTAATTTTTGTTTTGCTTTATTATTATTTTTAAATTACTTTTTATATTTTTTAATTATTTTTTTATTTATTTGAATTTTTTTTGGTTTTTTTTTATAAATTTTTTTATAACTTTTATTAACTTATTTAAAATATTTTTTTATGTATATATATTTTTTAATTTTTATTTTTTCTTTTATTGTTATTTTTAAATTATTTTTTATTATTATTTTTTTTAGAAATTTTGTATTTTTTTTATTTTTTATAACTTTTTTTAATTGTTTTTTTTTATTATTTATTTTTTTTATTATTTATTTTTTTTTTATATTATTTATCTTTTTTTATTATTTATTTTTTTTTATAATTTATTTTTTTCTGACAATTTTTATTTGTTTTTGTTATTTTTTATATATTTTTTATATATTTTTTATATATTTTTCTTAATTTTTCAATTTTGTAATTTTTGTTTATTTTTATACACATGTATACGTACATATGTATGTATATATTTTTCTATTACAGTTTTTCTACTTTTTTTCTAATTTTCTTCTTCCTCTTTAAACACTTCGCATGCATGCGCTGTCGCCTAGCTTCGTCATTCTCCCAGGCAAATTAGCCACACCAGTGCTATCAGTTTAAGCGAGTAATTAAGTAATTAAACAGCAACGCTCACAACGCAGATGCACCGCTGTCTAGCGCAACCAACAACTACAAATATGTAACGTTGTGTAATAAAGTCCACAGCTCAATTAGCTTGCAAAGTAACAAGGCAAAAAATAATCAAGTTCACTTCCTTGCCCGACTTGCTTGCCGCTTCTACCAAAGAGTGCCTCACAAAAGTCTGCACAACTCTTTGCCACACTGCTCTCAGGGCGTCCTTGCATAGCTACTTTTACATTACAAATATATGTATACACTTGTTTGTTTTTATTTTTTTGTTATTTAATTTTTTTTTTTTTTCTTTTCCCCGATTTCCCCATTTTGTTATGACGATGACGTCGTCTTGTTAACAATTAAATTGTCATTTTAACAAGCTTAAACTTGTTGTAAATGTTAATTGCCGGACAGTTATAAATCAGAGCACAGTGCAGCTTACATTCGTTTGTATTTGTAAATATATACATATATGTCTGTATGTATGTATGAGTGTGCCTATTTTTGGCTACTTAAACGCCTGCTGCTGCGCGTTTATCCAGCAAACGCTGGGGCGTTCAGCGCGAGGAAGCCTTTCTGTCTATTTGCGTGTGCTGTTGCTGTTATTGTTGCTGCTGTCGTACACTTGTTCGCTCCAATTTTTTCTGCTTGTTTTCTTGTTGTTTAATTTTTTTGCAATGTTTACCAGCTTGTTTCTTCGGCTGTTACTTGCGGCGACTGCCTCCATTTTTGGTTGTGTATTTAATGAAGCGTTGATTGCTTGTCGGTTTTTTCTTCGGCTGTGTGTGTTTGGCAAAAAATTGTTACCATTTTTATTTAATTTCTTCATTATTAAGCATTTGCTTATTTTGTTACAGCAAAAAGTAATGAAGAATGTCAAAGTTTTGTAATGCCTTTTTGGTAACATTTTCCGGCGTTTTTCAATAACGCTGTATTTTGTTGTTGCTTTTAACGTTAGCGAGTATTTTCTGAAATTAGCAGACGACTTTTAGGCTATTTTTATTTTTTATATTTAATTTTTTTTTCACAAATTTTTAAAAATATTTATTTATTTCATTTTTCTTTATTAAACCTTTGTTTTTAATTTTTTAGTTTTTGTTTGTTCTTTATTTACTAAATTGTTTGTTTATATTTTTTAAATATACATACTTACAGTATTATTTTATATACATATATATATATTTTTTTGTATATTGTATACGTTTTAGGTTGTAGATTTTCTAAATTTTTGTTTAGGAATTTTGAATTTTTTTATAAAATATTTTTTTATGCATTTTTAACATATTATTAATTTTTTATTTCCTAGATTTTGGTTTGTATTCGTTTAGAACTTTTTCTTTGCATTTTTTGTATTTTTTTTTAAATTTTTTTTTAATTTTTTAATTTTTTTTTAAATTTTTAATTTTTTTTATATATTTTTAATTTTTTTATATTATTTTTTTTGTATCTTACATATATTCTTAATTTTCTAAATAGTTTTTTGGTCTTTGCTAAATATATTTTTTGTACTTTTTATATATTATTGGGTTTTTATTTTTTTAATTTTTTGTTCGCATTTATTTCTCTTCTATTCTCTTAAGTCATTTATTGTATATATTTCCTTTTTATATCTTTTGTAATTTATTTTTAACATTTTGTAGTTAATTTAATGTAATATTTAATATTATAATTCGTCTTTTAAGTCCAACGGCTTCTGTTCCTGTCTCATGCCTTCTAAATTTAGCTCCGTTGCCTTGCCGCGCTCACTTTTTTATTGCTCTTATAAAAATGTATTTATGTATATGTTTGTGTGTATGTATGTATTTCTGATAAATTGATTTATTAGCATAAACGGTTTCAGCTACTTCTTGTCATTAGTCGCTCACTATCGATCATTTGTGAGCTATAAAAGCAATTTACAATAATTTGAAGATATTCTCAGCGTTTGTTTTCCCCACAAGCCCTGTTTCATTTTTTTCGTTTAAATTGGAATCGATTTGCTTAGACAGACAGTGGGTCTCATTTTAATGTGTACCGCAAATCGAAACCAACGGCTTCACGTTTTTTATTACATCAATTAGCATATGTTGGCATAAAATCTAACGATGTCTTACTTTCTTAAGTTGTGGCCTTACGAGTTTTAATAAGCGAATCTCTAATTTTAGTTTAATCTATGATTTAGCATTTTTCTATTTTTTGTTATTGTGTATTTTTATTGTGTTTTTAACATTTTGTGTTCAGTTTTTTGTGCGATTTCGCCGCATCACTTAATCATTTTCTAATTAACTAGGAAATTTATGTACCAAAACAATACAAAGTGGCGGCGCTGATTGTTTCCCTTGTCTTCTCGCACATTAAGCCGAATTTGCTGTTGCTCCGTCCATCAACACTCCGCTCGCCAATAAAAAGTTTCGCTAATAAATGCCGACAGTTTTATCACCCAACAGCAGCTGCGAAAGCAAAAACAAAAACAACAAAATAAATTAACTAAAAATGCGAAAATCGCCGTTGCCATTTTTGGGCTTTTATCAGCGTTTATTTTTGTTGTTGCGTTTTTTTGTTAATTTAAAAATCTGCCTTTTTAATGCCGCAAATCAAATTATGCTAATTAGACGCCTCGTTATCTTTATGACACTTTGCATATGTGTACATTTTTTATTGCCGTTGTTTTTGTTTTGGTATTCGGAGTCGCAAGTTCCTCGTAAAGCAGTTCGACACATGTCAGCAAAATGTTTCTCTTTGAAATGCAAGCCCGTTCGTGTGTATGTATGTATATATGTGATTTGGTGGGAAGCGCCGACGTGTAGCAGCGTTGGTGTTGCGGGCAAACAATGAAAATTTCAAAAAAATTTATGTGGAGAAAAATTTTAGTAAAAGTTAAATAGCACACTTTTAAGTGATACTAAAATTTTAATTTACGAAAATTAAGGAAGTAAAGGGTGATTTTTTAAGAGCTTGATAACTTTTTTAAAAAAAAAAACGCATAAAATTTGCAAAATCTCATCGGTTCTTTATTTGAAACGTTAGATTGGTTCATGACATTTACTTTTTGAAGATAATTTCATTTAAATGTTGACCGCGGCTGCGTCTTAGGTGGTCCATTCGGAAAGTCCAATTTTGGGCAACTTTTTCGAGCATTTCGGCCGGAATAGCCCGAATTTCTTCGGAAATGTTGTCTTCCAAAGCTGGAATAGTTGCTGGCTTATTTCTGTAGACTTTAGACTTGACGTAGCCCCACAAAAAATAGTCTAAAGGCGTTAAATCGCATGATCTTGGTGGCCAACTTACGGGTCCATTTCTTGAGATGAATTGTTGTCCGAAGTTTTCCCTCAAAATGGCCATAGAATCGCGAGCTGTGTGGCATGTAGCGCCATCTTGTTGAAACCACATGTCAACCAAGTTCAGTTCTTCCATTTTTGGCAACAAAAAGTTTGTTAGCATCGAACGATAGCGATCGCCATTCACCGTAACGTTGCGTCCAACAGCATCTTTGAAAAAATACGGTCCAATGATTCCACCAGCGTACAAACCACACCAAACAGTGCATTTTTCGGGATGCATGGGCAGTTCTTGAACGGCTTCTGGTTGCTCTTCACCCCAAATGCGGCAATTTTGCTTATTTACGTAGCCATTCAACCAGAAATGAGCCTCATCGCTCATCGGACACGGACGCGAAACACATTTCGAACCGAACACTGATTTTGGTAATAAAATTCAATGATTTGCAAGCGTTGCTCGTTAGTAAGTCTATTCATGATGAAATGTCAAAGCATACTGAGCATCTTTCTCTTTGACACCATGTCTGACATCCCACGTGATCTGTCAAATACTACTGCATGAAAATCCTAACCTCAAAAAAATCACCCTTTATTATAATATTAAAAAATTAAAACCTTAAATTACTGGTTATGATTATTTTTTAAATACGAAAAAAATAAGCTAAATATTTAAAATGTTTAAATAATAAAAATCGTCATAAAGATCAAAAACAAAAAATTTAAAAAATAAAAAAAATTTAAAAAAAAGTTTATAATTTTAATTTATAATAGTTTAATAATTTAAATTTATAAAAAAAAAATTAAATTAAAGAAGTGATTGTAAAACTAATTAATTTATTTATTTTATAATTTTTTATATTTTTTGGATTTTTTATAATTTTTTTTTGACTTTTTTATAATTTTTTATAATTTGTTTTTAACAACATTTAAAAAATTATTTTAAATATTACTTTTATCTTTTATTTATACTTTTATACACATACATACATTTGTTATATTTAGACCGTGTTGATTGAAAAATAATTATAAAAAATTTAAAAAAAAGTTTCACAGGCTTAATCATTAATTGCTTTGTGGCACAAACTTGTCCTTACAAATAAAAAATTGGAACAAAAACAGTTGCAACAACAACAGTCCGACAAAAATATGCACGCCAACAACACGTAATTTACAGCTCCGCGGGTTAAGCCATCGGCAAGGCATTCACTGATCGAACAGCAGTCCGTCCGCTGGCTTTCCAGCCGACTGGCTTCAATTCACCAATTTCTTCATTTGTATCGCCTTGTGCTTTTATTTTAATTCCACGCGCTTCCTTTTTGTTTTTGCCGCTGCCGGCCGACAAGAATTCTTCAACTTGAGCTTATTGTCTCTCAGCATTATAGAATTTGCCGCGCCGATTGTCGCCGCTGCCGCTGTGTCCGCTTGACTGCAATTTTGTAGCATTTTGCTTAAATACCACGCTGAAAGATTTATTGTCATGTTGCAGTGGTAACTTGCCGGCTGGCTGGAATTCGCTCCTTCACAAGACTTGTGCGCAGCAGCGCGGAATGCAACATCTTTTAAGTGGAATTGTTGGAAGGCCAGCGTTGAAAAAGAACCAAATAAATTGCGTGTTAACCGAAATGAATTGCTTTATAATACGATTAGTTGGCGGCGCGTACAAATAATTTAAAAGTAATATTTGAAATAACTTTTTTTTGTCTTTGCTTGGTGGGTGATGAAGCTGCCAGTGGGTAGATACAAACGTGTTTTATGCAGCTGTGAATTAAAAAAAAATTAGCTAAAAAAAGTCATTTATTTAATATGTATTTTGTTTTTGAAATTTTTTAGTTTTCAAACTATTTTTAATTTTTTTTATTTTTGAAATATTTTTTTATTTTTAAATATTTTGTTTTTGATTTTTATTTTTGGAAAGCTTATGCAATTTTATAATTTTTTTTTTTTGGAAAACGTGTGAATTTTTTTTAATTTGTGAAACCATTTAAAATTTTTTTATTGTATTTATTTACTCAATAATTGATTTGTATATATTTTTGTAATTTTTTGAAATAATTTTAAATTTTCTCTCCAAAAAATACTAATCATCACTTTTATGCTCTTCTTTCTTCCACCAGGTCCACAGTTCCGGTTTGTTCGAATTACGTTTACGTTATTTCAACAACGATTACGGTCGCGACAGTGAGGGCAATTGCTGTAGCGGCATTTCCGATCCGCAAACAGGCAAATGTATCGGTACATGTAAGACACGGTTTCGCGTTTGTCTCAAACACTATCAAGCCAAAATCGATACGACATCACAGTGTACGTTCGGTGACGTTGTGACGCCGGTACTCGGAGAGAACTCGGTAAATCTAACGAATACGCAAAAATTCAAAAGCAAAGGCTTCACGAATCCCATACAGTTCGCCTTCAATTTTGCATGGCCGGTGAGTGAAAAACACTTTTTTCAACAAAAATTTTATTTTTAATTTAGTTTAAGCTTATTATGTAATATTAATTTACTAATAATTTAATTAAAAAATCCGAGTCGTTGTTAGCAAGAAAAAATCAAACAAGAAATAAAACAAAAGCTGTCGGCTAAAGTCGGAAAAAGTTCAAAGTTATTGCCGCACTCACCGCCCAACAACGAAAAACACTAAAAAATTAAATACAAAATTTTACTGTTACATTTTTACGCCTCTTTATTGTCTATTTTTGCCGAGTTTTTGCACAGCAAAGTGAGGACACACACACACACACATAGGCGACACACTGCTATAAATTAATGCCTCACAACATTTTCGAGTTATTTTTAAACAAAATCCAAATGTATAGATACATTTACAACAACAAAAGGCACACTTCGTCGTCTATAGGCTACGGCGCGCTCGGCTGTCGAAACGGGAAGTGATTTGCTTTGACTTGCAAAAGCTAAAAAAGTGGGGAAAAAGTTTACGGTTGTTTTTGTTGCACTTACACGACTGTCGCGCATCATATGTTGCATGCAACATACACCTACATATAGCTGTGTGTGTAGACATGCGTTAAGCCACGCTAACTTGCCGCACTAAGGCAGCCATCGCAGCGCTTGCCAAGTGGCACATTTTCGCTTCGTGTTGGTATGATCATTTGCCGTTGTTGTTGTTGGCCTTTTATGCTGACTGATTCATAAAATATGCATGTGAGTGTGCGTGCGTGTGTATTTATGGTTTATAAATAAACAGTTAGAGCTTATTTTTAATATTTTAGTGTGGATTTTGTTAAGCATTTTTGTTGCAGATCTTTTTTTCATCATTTCATTTTAATTCTAATTTTTTTTTTCATTATTTAAAATTTTCCTAAATTTTTCTGTTTCTTCTTAAACCGATTAACAATTTTATATAAATATTTTTATCGCTAACAATTACTACTCTTCGCTGTTGATAATTTGTACCGCGTCGAAGCACGTGTCCTTGTCGCAAAAAGTACGTTACAAAAGCGTCAACAAAAAGTCATAAATGAGCTATGCACACAGAAACAACTAAACAAAGGCAAGTACATTTATAGCTGGGGTGCAAAGGCATAGCTACATATCTGTCGCTAAGCGCCGCCGACTGAGCGCACGATAACATATACACACATGTACATATATGTTGGACAAGGGGTGGCTGACTGGCTGGCCGTTAATGTGCGCGGCACCACCTAACCGCTCCGCGCCGCCACCACCACACACTTGGTGCGCCGCACCGCCACTTCATAGCGCAAAGTAAACATTTCAGTTGCCGCTTTTTACGCCAAACAGCTGTCAGCTATTAAAATGCGCTAAAACCGCGTCGACTTGTGTATACCGAGCAGTGAACCGCCGCGCGTGCGCGCTTGTAAGTGTAGAGCAGCACCCCTTTTCGGTGGTGTTTGTGCGCACTAACTTGCGACGCACTCGCATTAACCCAACCACCACCACTACCAGCATGTTGAACACCCAACGGCCAAATCGTCGCGCTGCCATCACCTTAACCACCACCGTCAGCAGCACGAAAACAACAACAAACAAAACCAATCGCGCTCACTGCGTTTGCTGTTGTTTATTCCCTTGACGATTGCGCTTGCGCGGTCGCCCTTCCGCTTTGCGCGCGCTCGCTTCCTTGCTGCATTTGGATTTAGCGGCGCCCCTTCTATACGGCTTGCTAATGTAAATACGCGGCTTGTTGTTATTCTTGCTGTGATCAGCACTTTATTTTTATGCTGTTCGAATTGGATTTTTGCCATTCAAAAGCAGAGCGCATATATGTACAAATGTAGTTGCTTGCCTTCATATTTAAATTTGCCGCTCTTCTACCGCCACCCAGCGCGCCTATTTAGTAGTTTCGGTTTTGTTGTTTTTTTGCTGGCGCGTGTTATGGCACATCTTAGCCCCTACAAATTGCCGTTTTTCATTGGAAACATGTTTATCTCTTAGTAAGCGCAAATATTATTAACTTTTGTTCGAATTCCATATAAATTTAATGGAAGCGCCAATGTATAAATGCAATTATTTTATTTTTTTTACTTTTTTGATTTTTTTTTTACTTTTTGATTTTTTTTTACTTTTTTGATTTTTTTTTACTTTTTGATTTTATTTTTACTTTTTTATTTTATTTTATTTTTTTACTTTTTTTTATTTTTGTAAATATTTATTTATTATTTTGTCGCTTCCTCCACGCACTTATAACGCACTCACTCATTCCATTCACCAAAAACGCAGCGCCTGCGAAGACATTTATAGCGCCTTAGCTATAATTGAATGAAACAGTTACATATTATGCATTTTACATTCTCCCCCACCCGCGCGCTATCACCGCAATTAGTTTATTGCATCTTCGGCTAGCAGTCAAACAAATAATAATATCGTTCCACGAAGCACTATGCGTTATATTGCGTGTTGCACACATATGCCATGCGAGCGCCCCTCATTTTCGTTGTCACCTATAAAGCACAATGCGGCGTTACTTGCAACTAAGGCAATAACAACAGCGCGCCCCTATTTCGCCTGCGCGGCGTATTATTTTCGTAACACGTGTGAGTTTTGAGTACAAATATATGCTTACATACATATATTTCTCAATAAATCTTAATTTCCGAAAAAAAACCCAATTTTTATATTTATTCCAATTAAAACGGCAGCGCTTACTTAAACGCGGCTTTAATTAATGTATATGTGTGTGTATGCCGCTCACGAGGTGTCTTCAATCTTGTATGGTATAATTTTTAATATTTTTTTATAACTTTTTTTCGTTATGGCATACCTGCATATTCTCTGGCAAGCATTCTACAGACGCGCTGCACTGTCTCTACGAGCCACCGCGTTTGTATATACGTTTTTGTTACCCCCGTCTTTGTGACGCACTCAAGCTTCACAATAATTCAGCAATTTTTAACGTATTTTTCAACTCCACTTTACGTTCGCGCAACGGCATTTTTAACACGCATACATGCAACATATAATGGAAGACACACTGCAGCGCCATAATGTTTAGCCTCTGATGTGGCAATGAAAAGTATTTCTTCCTACCACACTCGCTGGCTTGTGGCGCATATGTATATAACAACAACAATATTTTATTCCCACTTCATCGCTTGCATATGCGCACATGTACTTGCAACAGCAGTTCAGCGCAGTGAACTTTGTCAACATTGCGCGCACACAGCCACGCACATGCATATATACCACTTACAACTCCTTGCATAAGGGTGATTTACTTACATGCTACCTTCTTCTACTATCCACTTCTCTACTCACTTACTTGCGCTTACTTTTTACGCATGCCTTCTTCCGTTTGCCACCACCACCACCACCAGCACCAGCAGCATTTCCTATTTCACAGTGCCGCATAGTTGCTACACGCCATGTGTAATTACCGCAGCGCGCATGTGCGACGTCACTAGTCATCATCATTATCAGCTCGGCCGTCACTCTCTTCGCGCATATCCACTTTTGCACTGCACTAACTACGGCGCGGCGTGCGCTGTGCGATCAGCGTGGTGCCGCGGCCTGCGCGCTAGCTCGGCTGGTTGACTGGTGTCATTAACGTCGGCCATCAGCGCTTGTCAGCGTTCGGCGCGTCATTGTCGTCAACATTGCAAACGTCATCTTTATCATTTTCACAACAACAACAACAACAACAAATGCAGTTTTAGCAATTTAGTAGCGGTTTAGGGATAAGCCTCGAAGTAGCCGTGCATTTGCCACACCGCGGCGCAAGGTACTTGCCACATCGCCAACTCCGGTTGCGCGGTCGTCAAACCGCTACGGCTGCGGCAAATTAATGTGGCACGTGAAATTCCGCGGTCGTGCTGTTTTTGCTGCTTATCTGCGAGCGCTGGCTTTTTGCGTTATCTATAATTGAATTGAAGTCTCTTCGTCTGCCATTATCTCATTCTTCTTCCACATTGCTTTGCTGCCGCTAATTGTCGTCTCTCGCTGGCTTCCAAGTGCTGGCTTGTGTTCCACATTGTTGCTGACAGTGAATATACACATATGTATATATATATATATATATATATATATATATAGATATATCTTATATACTTACTATATATTATATACTATAATTCCTTTGCAACCCATTTTGGTGCACCATCTTTTTGCGTTCCTCTTGTGAGTTTCTGGGTCATTGCGGCCCATGTTGGAGCGTGCCGGTTTGCGTCTGCACTAAGCCAAACGAAAACTATTTGCTTAACACTAGTCAATTATAAATGCGCTGTGATGCGTCAACTGCTTAACTCTATGCCACAAATACGCACTTTCTCAGCAGAATTATATCGAATTTAAAATAGCAAGAAATTCACTTTGCCCAACGAAAACACACAGACGCATTTACCAACTGAATTGTCAGACGACTGACAGCTACAAAAGGTGAAGCCCCAGCATTGGATGCCCTGCGCGCCCCCTTCTCAGTCAGCGCCTGCCTTTGTGCCACTCATTTTGCATGATCAGCCGAGTAGCACGCCTACTTTTCACATACTGTCGTCAGCCGCCTAAAAATAGCTATTGTCAAAGACACAACAACAACAACAACGCGCACGTTGGGGAGTGTAAACTTTGGGGTCCGCGCTGGCGAAGGGTGTTGCTGGCTGCTGAAATTGAACTTTAATCTCAGGCGCGCAACATGCCATCAAATGCATATGTGCTTAGCTGTGTATGCATGTTGGTGTATGCATTTTATATTTACTAACTCATTGACTTGTGGCGGTTGTCTGTAAATTTCTACATATGCAGCGCTTCTGTCTGCCCCACGTTGTTGCACGCGACCTAGCGTTTCATTGTTGCATGTCGTCGCGCAACACGCGCGCTGGCAATGATGCAAACGTGTGTATTTTTAGCGCAAACTGTCTGCTGCTGCTGCTGTGGCTTCTTCATTTCATTAAAACGATCCGAAGCGGCGCAGCTACCCCTGAAGATAAATGCAAAGAGCAGAAAAAAGGAAACAATTTATGGGCGGCGCGACGGCGACAAATGAAACGCGCAGCAGTAGTAATGGAACTTACTGTGCGCTGTCATATATGCACTTTGTGGCTGTGTCAGACTTTTTGGTCGCTACTCTGTAGATCAAACTGCTGATCGCTTACTTGTCTACCGCTCGCAGACTTTTGCGACAATGCGCGCCTTGACGCGTTCAGTGGCAACATCTTTGCAACATAATTCGCCACACCGGCATCGTTATTTCGCCATTGCTTAGTATCACCTACAACAACATTCACCCGCAGCGCACAGCAACACCTTTGGCGGGTATTTTGAGGTGCGCGCTTTCTTTTCGCCACCTCATCGCCGCTTTTGTTGCAACATACTTGCCGCTTGCAATTTATTGCGCGCCAAGCGGCACTCTGTGTGTCGTCTGATTTGCTTCCTGCCGTGCCCATATTTCTTATGATTCGCCTACAGATTTTTGCGCCCAAAATTTATTTTTGCCAAACGCTTTGTTAGCCAATAATATTTTTGCCATTGCCAAATTTATTATTTGTAAATTAGCAAATGCAATAAATGAGTATTGATTTTTGCTTTAAATTATTGCATTTGATTGTGCGCCTTTGCAACAGCAAGCGACTGCGCTCAACTCATCATGGACTTGCGCGCCGCTGTGTGTTTGGGACTTTTTATGAGCTGCCGATTTTTGATTTGTGACTTGCAATAATTTCCTCTTCAGCGCGCCCAGCTGGTTACCGCGCGGCTTTGCTTGCCTAACACTGGTGGTGCATCCATTCACCAGCGCTGCGCGCAAGCGCATTCAAATTGCTTACACATTGCGCGGCATTTCAATGCCTTTTGCGCTTGAATGCCTGCTGCCCTAACAATTTTCTGCTTTTGAATTCTTCAGTTTAACTTGCCAACACTTCAGCGTTGTATTTTGAGCGTTCCTTCTCCGAAATTCTCCAGCTATTGGCCGCAATAAAATACCGCGTCTGCAGTTTAGCGTAACGTTTCCGTCAGCCCACGTATAGTGGAAAGAGCGCTAAATGAAAATATAAGCCACAAATTAACATAAAAATTTACAAAAATTCATTTAACTCGTTTTCAATATTATCTATTATTATTCGCTTTGTAAATTAATACGCGCGCATCAAGTTCCTGCGCTTTTATGCAATCTTTAATATGCAAATTTCACATTTATCATTTGTGCGTTATCATAGTAGGAAGCGCGCGCCACCCACACACTCCTTTATTATGTTTTTCGAAAATTATATTTTCCGCTGCAGCGCAACCTGTTCTTGCTTTCAAAATCGAAAGCGCAACAATTTACTGCAATCGCCGAATGGCCAAGGCGTTGGCGCATCCTCCTCTGCATATTTCACGCTTGCATTTTCGAGCAGCTTTATCTTCATTTGTTTTGTATTCAACAGCGAAATGAAGCCATACAACATATACCCAACTACAATTTTAGTCGCCACATGTGTGCTGTGTTGTTATTTTTATTCAAATTTTGTTTGTTTGTATGAATTGAGGGCGCTTTGGCAAGTGGCGTGCACGCATGCGCCTAGCAACCAATACAGCTGAGCCTAGTACGTGTTACTACTCACGGCGCGCGCGCGCTCACATTTGCATTTCAAATGCAAGCAACTGTTGCGCTTGCCTCGCGCCTGCGCACACCGTTAGTTATGAATTTTGCTACTTGATTGCATTATTCGTAGCTGGTCGACAACAGCAGCAACAACGCGCTTGGCCACTTTGCATTGGCACAGCTTGCGCCTACCACGCTCGCTCAGCTACGCCGGCCAACTTGGCATATTTGTTTTCCATTTATTCATTGTATAATATTTCTTATGGCCACTTTAAGCGCGCAGAGACGTAGGCGTCGTTTTTTCCATTAGCACTCGGCAGCGCCTTTTCACTTTTAATTCGTATACTTGCAACTTAGGTTTGCCGCTGCCACTTTACGTAAGCATATAGGTATCGACAGTCTCGTGTGCTTATCACAATTTATTAATTTGTCGCTAATTTAAATTTGCATTTTTTATTTCTATTTTGTATGTGTTTTTTCGAGTTTTTTACGACTGCGCTAATGGCGTGTGCTTTACGCTAATATTTCCGCTGCATTGTGACTTTTATGCACTTTAAATTTATGGATAATTTTCGCTTTGTCGCCTATCGTCAGCACTTTTGATTGCCTTCTTCATGAAGATCGCCGATCTTCAGCATTTTTAATGATCGCCTTTATGAAGATCGGTGTTTTCTTCTCCCCAACCAACTGAGTTTTAGTAAATTTCTCTTTTGACGCTATCTGCTTGTCATATTTTGAGCGGAAATCGTCTTTTGTTGAAAGTGCTCGTTCGTGCAAACAGCGCTGTGGCACGATCACTTTATATCTTTACTTAGTTTATCATTAAAAGTGATCAACGCCTAAATCTTACATCCGTATTGTTTAACTCTAAGTAAATGTTTTCAAAAGCAAGTCTACAAAGTTTTCTTTTTAAACTTGTAGTGATCTTCACTGATCGTGTGAAGCAATAGCGCTCACTACTGATCACTGATCTTCATATATTTCTTGCTGACAATATTTTTTGCGCATAAATTAGTATTTATAAAGAAATATCAAAATGTTTTAACTCCAGTAATATGTTAAAGATCAGTGCTTCGCGATCACTGCAGATCAGCAATTTTATATATTTCTTAAAATATAACCGTTATATCTAGCTTATTTCTACCTTCTTTAGTTATCTTACATATTTTATAAAGCGATCTTTAGCGTTTGCGCGCACACATTTTGATAAATTTCAACATAGTACAGTTATATGGTATTTTCAATATGTTGTTCTCCTTGTTTTTAATAATATTTTTCTTTTATTTCCTTACAGGGCACGTTCACACTGATCGTCGAGGCCTTGCATGACACGAATAACAGCGCCAATACGCGCTCAAGCAGTAAGTTACTATAAAAAATATTATTTCATATTCATTTCTAGTGCCTTTGAGCCTCTAATATTACCCAACTACCCACATGTTCTCAACCGAACACGCCGTTCTTGGTAGCGTAGTTTTCTGTTCGTCTAATTCCTTAGCCACCATTTCTAATACGAAACGCATTTGCTACCCTTAAATATGCCAATCAATTTAATTCACTTCCTTATTACTCCAATTTCACACAAACCATATTTTTACTACTTCCTTCAACGCGCACGCGCAGCACTTGCGATCATTTGCGCAACCTCTAAGCGGCTGCCTGCCCTTAAGCGCTATGAAGACTTTTTCAGTTCTTTATACATATTGATATCCTGTTTATGCCATCCTTTTATATGCGCGCATCCTGTCAAACGAAAAAGGCAAAAATTATTATTGCGATCACTCGTACGAGGATCGACGCATATCGCCTGTTTGCTGACATTTTCAAGCTTCTGCCGCACCGCACCACCTCTGCTTCGTTGTCATTTGATATGCGTTCTGGCAGCGAGGTTATTTTTAATTTTTTTGTGCTTCTAAAACCTAAGCGCCTGACACTTGCGCATCATCCTGCCACAAACTACCCCTTTGACTGCTGTACATGGCTGAACAGCCCCCATTTCGGGTTGTCTTGCGACTAACATTCTTACCACATTCTGTGCCGTGTTGTTGCTGTTGCAGATTTCCGGCATATTGAGTGGTTTTAAATGTCAGTCTTTGTCCCTGGTTTTTTGCACATCGCAGCGCGCATGTATATGTTGCCACTTAAAACAATGTCCGTTGCTATAGCCTGGCTTATCCACCGCTTGCAGCTCCCGCATACTGTTGTTGAGAACGCCAGCGCGTATGGTTTGTGGTTGTTGTTGTTGCTATTCACAAAAGCCTTGAAATGCGTTGCACTTCATTTCATGCTTCTACAGTTTTTACGGCTTTCATTTGTGGCTGCCACAGAACGGAAGTGTATACGCCACTCACTACCCGCGCTACCGCCTGTGCAACGCGCTTGTTGCCCTGCCATGTTTGCGTCTGCCGCAATTTAACGTCGCTTCGTTATTTCACGACTAATTCTCCATTTAGTTGGTATTAATTTAATTTTAGCCACAATTAATTTAACCAACATCCAATACGCCATCTACGCTAGCGCGCCTGCACCTTTCGACAGTCAGCCAACAGCAACAACCCGCGCTCGTACTGCCATCTGCCTGCCTTCTGTGTGGACAGTGAGTTGGACGGACGAGCGCGTCTGCAAATGCAGCAATTACTTTGACGTGTAGCAGCACTCGCCGTTGTTGCCACAGCGCCGCTTTGCTATTGCTGGCTGCCACTCGTTAAATGTTGCAAATATTTTAATCCAATCGGCAGCAGCAATGCATGCGACCGCGTTTTGTGTTGTTGCTGTAGCGCGCTTGTTCGCCTATTTACAGTGCGCCATTAAAAAGCGCCGCCGAATCACGACTTTTGTGCGCGCTGACTGCCTGACTGGCTAACTGGTTGTATGATGTCTGCATGTCTGTCTGTCTGTTTTCCACAGCGCCTGCTGTTGGTAGATTTCATTGTCTACTCTTTGGCAACACCACGCAACATTTCAATGTTGCACGCGCTGCTGTGCTGCTGCGGTGGCTCGTCGTTACTGCTGCTTGGTAGTTGGCATGTGGAATCGCAGAAATAACTCGCGCGCTATCAAATTTTTAAATTGTTTTTATTTTCACTTTTTTATTTAGTGAATTTTATTTATTGTCTCGCTGGCAGTCGCCTAGTAACAAGCGCTTAACAGTGTCGTTGGGCTGCCTAGTTGCATGCTTGCTGCGCCTTGCGCCTTGCAACTCATCCGCGTTCTTCGCTATTTCACAAAATCGAAGTCAGCGTTCATGTTGGGCATCGTGTAATCCATCTCGTGTGTGTATACTAGTGTATATGTGTGTGCGCTCCCTGTTGTAAGCACGAATGCTGCGCTTTACTTCGCTTTTAATTTAATGCCAGCCAGCCAGCAAACCAAAGTACCTGCTGTTGCATGCCGCATGTTGTTGTCTGCCGCACAAGCAACACTCTGGCTGACTCAAACATTGCTCGCCCTTTTTATTAATTTTATTTCCCCCGTTTTCGCTTGCGCGCCACCCAACGCCCGTCTGCCGCCTCCTATAGCGCTGTCAACCGCACGCCAAGCGCGCATTTATCGCCTGCTAACTGCAACATCAAAGTTTTGCTTCTTTTTGCTCGCGCATTTCGGTTGTTGCATGCCAATAATGTCGCATCTGTTTGTTGCCTGCCTGCGTTTTTTGTTTGCTGGCTACAGACGCATCTTCGATTTCCGTTGCTGTTAACTTTTTGCTGGCTCACCGTCGCTTTGTTGCAATTTAAATTCCTTTTGATTATTCAAAGCGATAAAATTGTTTTGTCCTGCGACAAAAAAGCCCACATGCACACGTGTGCGTGTGTATGAGTGGAGTACAAGCAGCGGTGTGGCATGTTGCACATCAATCGCGCACTTTGCAGGCTTTAGCATGCGCTGCGCAGCGCTTTTTTGTTGGATTTTTTGGCATATGTCAACATGGCGCGACCACACAGTGCTTGTGGCAAGTCGGCGCAAACGCTTATGCTGCTTTTTTCTAAATATTTTTGTATTTTTTCGAAACGCGCCAGCTTTTGGTATCAATATGCACTTTTTTCTGCGTTTTTAACCATAAATTCCTTTCTTCTCAAGAGTCTGTACGACATTCATCAATGCCTCGACCTACAAAGCTCACAATATTGTGAAATTCATTTGATTTTAATGTTCTTTCGTTGATTCTCACTTGTCTAGCTCGTCTCACTTTGCTTCATCTTTTATTTTCCAGTTCCAATGTCACTTGTTAATCGTCATTGGCAGCGCATATTACAGCGCAACAGTGACCTGCAGCATTTTTTGTACACATTTACCATTTCTAACAACGAACTTCTCACATTTCCAATAGCAATCGGTGCCAGTCAACAGCTGCTCTACCTGCCAGCGGCGTTTTTCTCTTCATTTTTTATTGTTCTCTGGCTTTTGTAATGCTTTAATGCCTATTGAATGCTTGCTTGCTTGTATGTTAATATGTTGCCAGTGTGGCATACTATTCGTAGCAATTTTCCCAGGCCTCCTCGATGCGATTGATTTATGTTTCCTACTTCTGCCTAGAAAATACTCAAACCGCCAATAATACTTTCTTTTTCTTCAACCTTTTCTTCATTATTCGGCCACTTTATTGTCTAACCAAACATTTATCGAACATTTTCGTTTGCCCAGCAGACGCTGCACGGCCTATGGCTGCTATTGGTGTTTCCTTAATTAAAAATTTCCTTACACGCCATACACTCTTGCCTAAAAATAGGGCTTTGTGGAATTTTAATTATACTTTTTCATGCGCATCAAACACAAAAAGGTCGAAAAAATCTCATACGTCGCTTCTTCCCAGCCTTGCTGCCTTTTGTTGCACACTTTTTTCCATAGAAAATCGAAATAACTCCTACATCATCCTAATGATTTAACATTGCCACACGATTTTTCATTTTCCATTTCAATGCAGTCGCCGCGCCGCCGTTAACCTGCAATCTCGGCTTAGCTGCCGGCCTACCTGCTTGCCTACATGCCAATAGCGCGCAACGCCTCTTCTACGCTTTTGTGCTTGCATGCGCTGGCATTTCACTTTTTGTCTGTGCACTGCGTGCGTGTCCTGCTGTGCGCATCCTGTTGCGATTTCTACTTCTCCTTTCAAATAACTGGCTGTGCCACCTTCGCCGCCAACAAAAACTTGCTTGCTTGTGTGAATCCCTGTGTGTGCGTTGCACGTTGCTTCGTTTGATGTTGCATGTCGTTTGTAGATTTTTATCGCGATTCGTAATATTATTGCATTTTTTGCAGCAACTCTTAGTCTTTCAACTCCTTTGAATTTAACGCGCTTTAATTTTATGCCATATGACTCGACGCTGCTGCGACTCTTGTCAAGGATTAATTTCATTAAATTTAAATTGTTGTGCTGTGTTGTTGCGTGTATTTCGCTGTGTCTTTTTTATTTAATATTGTTGCTCGTTACTTTTTTCTTGCCGTCCTTACTTTACGCCTGTCCAACGCTATCTGTCCAGCTGTCGCACACCGGCTAAGCGTCCAACTAACCAGTTGTTGCTTGCAACAACTTTTAAATTCAGCATAAATTACGCAAAAAATGTCATGTTTTTTGTGCGCGCCGCATGGCGTATTGCTTACAACACTCGTCGAGTGCATAAGGTGCTTCGGTGCGATACACACGCTGGCGCTTCAACTCTTACTCATGTAGATTATAGCATCAGCATTAAATAGTTTTGTATTCTTAAGATAACCAACGTCTCTCGACTAATGGAATTTGTATTTATTCTTTGACTCAAGATCCCAAATAATATCTTATGCCTGAAATCACCCAGTTAGTTAAGCAATCGGGAATCTCATCGTAAATTGTGTCATGTTTCGCTAACTTTTCTTCTGCAGTTGTTTAGCTCACTTATCGCTTTATTTTCTATGATTTTCAATTAATATTAACTTCGAGTCTTTATCCTTACCTCGCAACTTTCTTTGCGCTTAGTTGTTTTGTAATATTCGCCACTTGTTTTGCATAGACGTCGTGCGTAAACTGCATTCTTCATAATTTTAATTTACGCTTTAATCTTTCTTTAACATTTTTCTTTGGAATTCTTCCGCTGCGCATTATCTTTTTGTGTGTCGTGTTTACTGCTGCTTCTTAACATTTTAACCTCTTCTTGCTGGAAACGCTTCTACACCTACCAATTAATCTCTGCCAATGCCACAGCAAAGTTGTTGGTGCTTTTAAGCGCTGCTGCAAGTGCTTGTTGCAAGTTGTTAAATGCTTATCTTTTAATTTTAACTTGATGCTTTGCTTGGCTGACTCGCCGCCCGACAGCTTATCGAAAATATTTTCTGATCTCTCTGTTTTTATTTTTTTTTTTTTTTTTCGTTTTTGTTTCGCCTCTTGCTTCGCGCGTCGTTTGTGGCCTGAGTGGCACTTGTGCTCTGAAAGTTTTGTTCTTCTTGTGTGTTTATACGCTGTTTCAGGCTTGTGTTGTAGTTGTTGTTTTTGCGTTCACTTGTTGCTTTTTGTTTCTGCGGCTGTTTGTGTGTCTTCGATTGCTTCGTTTAGCTTTTGTTGCGCAGCAACGTTGCAGTCTGACTGTGTTTCAAACGCAGACATGATATGTTTCCAAACTAGTTTTTATTAATTTTTAGCGTTTTTCGCTCCGAAATCTCGCACTAATTAGGCCGAAAACTCATAAAATAAATTTATTTTTTTGGTCATACGCCGTGTAGTACACCTTTTCATTGTCAACTGCAGGAAATTGTATGCATTGACAACTCACATGTGTATGTAAGTGTGCTTGCAACACAACTGTCACACAGCTCAGTTCGCCCGGTGACAAGCGCTCAGCCTGGCAGCAAGTTTTTGTGGCACTTGACCAGTTCCACCGCAAACTTCCAGCCAGCTAATTGTGCTAATACGCGGCTAGTGCAACCTAATGGCGTGCTCGTGGCAGCCAGTTTGGCCACGAACGCGCTGACAGTCGAGTCAATTCTAACTAGACTACGGCAAATATGCGAAAAATGTCATTTTCTATTGAGAACTCGTGAATTTGGTAAATTTCATACTTCTTGCAACATGTTGCTTACAGCAAACAACCGGTTGACAAGAAAAAAATATCAAAAAAAAAACACAAAAATTTCTGTTAAATTTTGCAATGCTCACAAATTAAGTTAATTAATTAACAAGCAAACGTTGCCAGCGTAAAAAAAATTCGAATTCGAAAAAAATCAAAATCAAATTTTGTAAAAAAAATTGCCGAAAATTTCAAAAGCGACGCAGAGTATGGCACCTGTTCTACGGCAACTCTTTTTCGTCATGTTTTTTTGTACGGTTTCTGTGTAAAAATAGTAAAATAAGCTTGCATGTTAGAAAAATCCGCTAAGCGCATGTGCTGGGTCGCCAAGTCACCACCAACGTGCAGCAGCTGGCTAAGAGACTGGTTAGCTGGCATGCAAGCTTACTGCTGCACACGAACATACACATATATTTGCGGAGATTTGTGTGTGTCACAGCATGTCTGCGCCGCCAATGTGGCATGTGGCACAGCGCAGTCGCATACACACATGCGCACAGCCGTACAACAAGCACTCACGGTGCTGGCATTCCAATGGATTTTCGGAATTTTTGCGTAGCAACTTCATGTGCCTTTCTGTCTGTCTGCCCCTTTGTTGCTGCCTATGCGCTGGCAATCAGCTAAAAGCTCGGCACATTTGCGTTCGCCATTAGCTGCTTATTTTTGTTAGTTTTGTTTGTTGTTGTTGTGGTCTTCGCCCAGTCGTCAACTGGCTGCGCGCATGCCGTTTTTCGTCCCTCTCCCGCGGTTGCTTACATTTCTGCACACATACGCATGGCACAGCACAGCACAGCACAACGTCGCTGGCCGCTGCGCATGCACACAGTTGGATTTGTAGTATGACAGGTTATTAGACGCACATTTTTTCCTACTAATTTTAGCACAAACACACCACAGATGCCGGGCAGCTAGCTGGCGCTTTGTTGTTGTCATTCACGCTGTGGTTGTTATCCCACAAAAATGCGGCAGACAAACTTACGCATTTGAAGTGCTCATAATAAAAAATGAGAAACGCGCGGTAATTTATAACAACAACAACAAGAAGGACTTAACGTCGTCTCCTGCGTGAAGTTGTTAATATTTGCGCGTTTGCTAATTTGATTTCCTACATTTACGTGTGGCATGAAAAATTTTTCTACGCAATGCATTTTATAAGCGATAAGCTCATGGAAAACTAGTTGCTAGCTGTCGCACTTAAAACATATTTTTTGTTTGCCGATTTTTCCTACAACTTTTCAACGCATAAAAGCTGTGACAGCTCGCCGGCAATTCCGTGTAAGTTGCACGCTGGGAATTTGCGCATGCGCTCGCCACGCCACGCCTGACACTGTCATTAGACGTGCGATAAGAGCGAAATTTTGCTTTTGTAGGTTGAAGCTGGAAATTTATTGCGCTAATACGTGGCGTTTGTTGCTGGAAGGCGGCAGGCAGGCAGGTGTATGTGATAAGCCAATTTGGGGCAAATGCAGTGGAGTAGAAAATTGCGACACTTTCGAAAGTTGGACTGCTGCGATCGGTGATCCTCTGATGGTTTAAGTTGCCTTTTCTCATATTTTTTAATTTTTTCCTGAATATTTCGTATTAAAGAAGGCGTGACAAATGTAATTAATTTACAAATGTTGTTTAACGAATCTGTCCCAAATTGTTGTTTTCCTTGATTACAAATATTGTTTAACCAATCTAGCCCAAATTGTTGTTTTCTTTGACCTTTAGATCCTTACGTCATTGATCCTCGTAAAAAATAAATATTCGTATTGGTTTTTATATATTTTATATTCTATAAAAAATTGATCTTCGAATTGCTTTTTTTTATTTTTCAAATAAATTTTGTTTTATATTTCTTATTATTAGTATTTTTGTAAGATTTTCTGTTCTAATAAAGCATATAAAAGCCTTTATTTAACTAATTAGAAATCGAAAAACATTTTTCACCACAAAATTGCTTTCACTTGCCACCTCTAACGCCTTCACCAACATTCTAAACACTTGTACCGGCCATCCCACTGCCTGCCATAACACGCCAGCCACTTTATTGGCACTAGCAGCGGCATAAACACGTACTACCGGCTGTCGGCAATTACACGGCCGCGTTTGCGCTATCATTTCAAGCAGATCTCGTTTAGGAGTAGTGAAAATTAAATGCGACAGCAGCAGCCAGGGCAGCAAGGAAGGTCTAAGTCACCGGCAAACACTTTTGCTTTTGCCAGCTACTTGCGAATGCCATAAAATGCCAGCGGAAAGTAAGAAGAGCACGAGTGCCAACAGCGAAAACTATTTATACATATATACGAACATTCATATATACACATGCATATATATATGTATATACATATATGTATGTAGAAGGGGTGGAAGCACGAAAATAATTTGCCTTTACTGCAGTGCATTGCCCGGTGCAGCAACAACTTCCTAGATATCAGCGCCTGCCAGTTAGGCTACAATAAATACGCGCGGCAATGCTGTTGCGGTTCGTTGCTTAAGTCTTTAGTTCTGGCAAGGCGAGGCGGTGCGGCGCAGCATAATGTTAACCTCGAAAATCCAATCCTAAGAAATTGTTGTTTATTGTTATTGCTGACCGCTGTGCCATGACGATTATGTTGCTGCTGTTGCCGCTGCTTGGCTTTTATGCGATGCTACGCGCTCTCGCGGCACCCCATGACTTTGTGCTAAAAATTATTTTCTTTCGCATACTGTTTTTTGCTTTTGCTTTTTTGCGACTTTTACTATGTTCCTCTGGGTTCTTACGGCCATTGCGGTATTTTTGCCTTTTTCGTTTTGCGCACAATCACCTTCGTTCCTCTGCCATTGCACGGTGCAATACCAGCCGCATGCATCGGTCGCGTGTATAATAATGCGGTTTCGTTGACTGCCAGCTAACACACACACACACAGATGTATTGCATGCTATTATAGTGTGTGCAACGTTGTTGCTAGCCATGCGGGAGATTTATGCTGCTTTCAACTTTAAGCATCGTCGTCGCAATTGCTGCCTTTGCTGTTGTAATTTGATGTTGGCTGTAAATTATTGTTGCTTTTCGGTAGTTGCGTTATTTTTGCTTGTCATTATTTAGTGCTTCTTATTTTGTCTCTTTGCCACACCACTTGCAACTCACCATTCATGCACCTGCAATTTACTGCAAATACACCACAGCGTTGTGCTAAGATTTTGCACACACCTACATACATATAATATGCATATGTATATAAATTTTGAGCAGCTTGTGCGCAGTTTTATATGAATTTTGCAACTCACCTCACCTAATGTTGCCAGCAACAGTTCACCAGACCGGTCTTTAGCAGTTAATTTGCAGCGGCGCAAGCAAAACCATGGATATATAGTGTTTAAGAGTAGACGCACGACTAACGCTCGCTCATTGGTTATCAACGAATAGTAAAATCAAAAACTAATTCGATTTTTTATATGTAAAAATAAAATTCGGTAGTTGTGCCTAAGATGTGTTGAAAATGTTTATACAACATATTTTTCATTTTAATAGGAATTGTTTACACTTAAAATTAATTTAAAAAAAATATATTTTTTTTATTTGCAACTTGTTGCGCAACAATTGTTGTTTGCAACATGTTGCCAAATTTAAATAATTCTTCGTAAAATTTTCTTTACTTTCCAGCTAGTGCTTGCAAAAATTAAAAACAAATTAAATTAAATTTGCAACTTGTTGCGCAACATACAAATGTTGTGTACAACATGTTGTCAAATTTTAACTAATTTTATAAATTTTTCTTCAATTTACAGCTAATTTATACATATTTAAAACCAAAAATATTTGTTTTCCTATTCAGCAACATGTGGCCAACACTTTATTTTAAGTGTGTACTACTTACTGTACATTCATTTTTTCTAATTTTCGCTAGAAATACCCTTGCCACTTTGACACCGGAGTAAAAAATCAAAAATCACACAGTATTGCCTTCTTTGGAAACCGCGCTAATTACAGTGTTGAGTGAAATACAAAATTAACAAATCAGTAATAACAGCACACATAAGAAAAGTGTAACAAGCAACTTGTAGCGCTTAAAAACATTAAGATAACCATCTATAATTTAAAGGCAGCGGCAAACAACTTCATATCTCTCTTCTTACAATAAACCTTCTGTATTTCTTAAGTATCTACCTGTGCAACCTGCAACCTAACCATGGCAATCTGCGTGCCCCATCTCCTATACAGCATCTACATACATACTTGAATCTTCTTTTCGCCGCTGCATTCTGTTGCGCGCTGGCATTTCTTCACGGCTCGGCCTCTCATTTTCACTAATGCACAATAATTAATCTTCATTTAATAGCCTAGCCACCAGCGGGCAGCGAAAAGAGTGCGCAAGTGTGCATGTAGGCAGTGTTAAGTTCACCGCAAAAAAAAAAAAAAAAAACTGAACGCTAAAAATGTGCTGAGGCCTGAGAATTTCTTTTGAATGTGATTTGTCCATTACTGTCTTCTCTTTCTTTTTTTGTTTGCATCCCTTTTAATTCATCTTAAAATTTATATTTTTTATTTTTCATTTAATTTTTTTATATTTTCCGATTATTTTTGATTTTTTTTTTTGTTTTTCTCGATGTTTTTTTTATTTTTTATAATTTTTTTTCTATTTTTATTTTTCAAATTCCTTTTTATATATTCTTTTTAATTTTTGTTTGCAAATTATTCTTTATATTTCTTATTTTTCCATTTTATTAATCAACAAATTACCTTTTTTCCAGGTATACTAATCCAGCGCTTATCGCTGCAACAAGTACTCGAAGTATCACCCGAGTGGAAAACGAATAAAAGCGAAGCCCAATACACCTGGCTGGAATACGATTTTCGCGTTACCTGCGATGCGCATTACTATGGAGCTGGCTGTGCGAATTTGTGTCGACCACGTGATGATCCCTTCGGACATTACACCTGTTCGGAGAGCGGTGAAATCATCTGCTTGACTGGCTGGCAGGGCGACTATTGTGATAAAGGTGAGTGAGAAAAAAGTGACTTTAAAATATATGCACTAAAAACTAAAAATATATTAAAATTTATATTAAAAATATTAAAATTATGATTAATTTATTAAAACAAACATTAAAATTAATAATTAAAAAAATTTAAATAAATGCTTAAAAATTTAAATATATATATTTGCATACGAAAACAAAATGCCAATAAAAAGTTTAAATTAAAAAATAACATAGAAAAAAGTAAAATATTTTTAAATTTTAAAACAAAATAGTAATAAGAAAAAGGTATTTCGAAATTTTTTTATAGATTCAAAAATTACAAAAAATAAAAATTAAAAATAATGATTTAGAAAAAATAAATAAATTAAAAATATTTTCAAAATTTGTTTTAAAACAAAAAATATATAAACAATATTAAATATTAATAATATTTAAAAAGAAGATTTACATTAAAAATAATGGCATTGTATTAATAATGTTCTCAACACAATGGCCACCCTTCAAGGCATTAAGTAAACACGCTTTATTCATTCACTCATTCATTTATTCGACAAATCGCTCACTTCCTTTCTTGATTAAAACACTTGTCTGCCCACTTACTTACCCAAAAGGCTGCTGCAGTTGCTACCAGAACTACTTCGTGCCCCGCTCGCACTAACCGCCGCTTACTTCGACCTCTGCAACCTTGCTACATTGCCAGCGCTACGCACTTTTGACCGCTACAATGGAGCACATCATTCATAAATGCATTAAGCGACGCATATCTGCTGATCCTGCAACATTTTTTGTGCATTTTATTGGCTCATTACTTTCTTTTGGCAAATTATACCCAGAAAGAACTCGCACACTACGCAAGCACCACAATTTAAGGCCATTTACTCGATTAAGTCGGCTGCAGCGGCAGCGGCATAATGAAGTATAGGCGGCTGAAAAACCGGTGCAACCATGTGGCAGCTGTATTTTTTTGGCAATTGCAACGCTTCCGATTTGCTTTTGTTGTTTGTTTTCACAACTACTTGCGACTCTTTTCGTTTGCACGTTTGCTGGAAATAAATATCTCTGACCGAAGGACAGCAAACTGGCAGCGTTCACCGAAAAAAGGAAGCGCGCAACAATTGCATTGCAGGCACCGAAAACATGGTATGTTTACCACAAAATTCAAGGTGTAATCAACATCCGCTGGCGTAGAGCGGACAAACAACGAAAAAATTCCACATAAAAAGAGTGGAAGAAGAAGAGCATGGAGCAGCACACAAGTGGCAGCGTGGCAGCAGCAGTGAGTGGCGCAGCTGAAGGGTCTTTAAATTTTGAGCCGCACACATTTGAGAAATAGTAAGTAACAAAAAAAGTTGCCAACACGCACACACACACCAGCGTATGGAGCCTTACTCACCGCCGCCTGTGGCTCCACTTGCGTGTTTGCCTGCCACAGCACAGCGCACATCCCTTCGTGGAGCGCACGCAAAGCAGTTGTTGTAGTTTTTGTTGAAACGACAGGTATTGGCTGCAACAAAAGCAACAACAACGACACACTGTTTGTCTTGCACAAGCAAGATCAGGCAAGAAGCTGCCGCTGCTGCTGGCGAAGTAGCAGCCGAAAAGGGACGCCGAAATAACTGAAGTGCCTGCTTGCCTTGCTGCCAGGCTCTGGTAGCCGCTACTTATTGCTCCATATGCGCCGGCACTACCACCAGCAAGAGCAACAACAATGAGGTCGAATGCTCATTTCCTTCATGCGCTGCATGCCCCTCCCTCACCCTCACATTGGTTGAGTGCCCAAACTGTAGCGTGGGAAGATTTTTCTTAGGCTCTCGCTTTGCCTACCTACAATATGCCGTGTTGTCTTCCTGTGCGTGCTCCCCCGCTCCAGCAGCAGCGCTCATTCACTGTTGGGCTCTGCCGCAAAGTATAGCGTGTTATGTATCTCGTCTTGATCGCTAGCATTCAGCATTCTCCGTGCTGCCTTTTTGTTTTTGTGGCAAGAACCTAACAATCCGACAGCCTCTCCCCGAAAAAGTTGTGGTGAAGACAAAAATGTTTTACGACGACCGAAATCCGTACAAAAAGGCGTTGAACGTTGTTGCCTTGCCGGCTTAACTGAAGCTGCAGCGCATTACTGTGCGGCAACAAAGGGTTCTTCGTTTGCCCCACGAGGTTTTAGCTCATGCGTTGACATATTTGAGCCAACATCTAAACATATTTTGATTTATTTCAATAGAAAATTTAGTTTTTTTTTTGCATAATTTGATTCTTGAAAGTTTAATTCTTAGTTAATTTTCATGTAGAGGATCAGCGGATCGCATTGTGCGCTGTAGTTTACCTCATTTTATTACTTCTTATATTTTTTAAAGCCTTTTCACACGTTTCTGGCAATTCTATTTTTCCCAAACTGTAATTTTCTCAGCTAACAACTGTTAATAGAAGTATCTAAGCACGATTTTCTTTAGAAAATTAAAAGCAGCATTTCATTGCACTTTCCTTTGTTGTACTTCAACACCTCAACCGACATACATATCTCCAACGCACTGATTAATTGCACCAGTAGGCCCTTCGCTTCCTCCTTGAACTCCATTCACTCGCTTTCTTAGCTCGTTTCCGCCCCATATCTTCGTCTAATACCTCGTCCAAACTGATCTTTTCGACGCGCGATCACCGCCATGGAAAAAACAATAGCACAAAATTATAAGCTGAAATGGGAACGATGACAAATGAAATTTTCTACACTCATTGATTTTGTAATTTACATATAATAACACACACAAACATACATCCCTTATTCCCCTCTAAAACCTATGATCAAGCAGTGATCGTGTACTTTGCCGTCACTTCCTTGTAGCGCAAGCGATTGTTTATTGTATTACAACAGCAAAAATTATAGAAATCAATGTCAACAGCAGGTACTACACACACTGACAGCGAGCTTCTAGTCAGCGCCGCATTTCGTTGCAAGCGCTTCGCCGCGATCGTACGCTGATCGTGGCTGAGACAATAATTACACTTTAATTTGAATGTTTGCTTAGGTCCACTGTTTGTAGCTACAAAAGCGCAGCCCGTAATTCAAATCGATATTTACTCTCTTGTGTGTTCAATATTTTTTTTTTACCATACAAAATTACGCCGTTCACCTTTTACACCATTTTTTTATTTATAAATTTTTTTTGTTAAATCATCCCATTTGATTTGACAAGCAAGTGATTTTCAATAATGACAACAAAAACAAAACAAAAATCTATAGCAAACGCTTTGAAAAAATTCGTTTCGCCACACATATTTTTCAAAGTGGTTTTCTGATGAAAATGACATAAACTTTGAGTGAGCAAAGCGCGATCGATCAGCGCGCTTGATCGGTGATTTGTGTACATTTTTTTCACAAACTCATTTGCTTTTCTCGTACTTATATTCTTGCAGCAACCTCAAATTGTTTGATATGTTAATGACTACTCGAAAAACTACTTAAGGCGTTTGACTTTAGCGCAAAAAAAAAAAATAAATAAATAAACGAAAAAATTTAATTTAAAAAATAAATAACGCTCTGCTGAGCTAGCTTCACGTGCCCAAATGATTTTTTTATTTTTATTTTATTTTCGTAGCCCATCACTTTCAGTGAATTTGGCGCTGTTGCTTGTGCGCATGCGCGTTGTTATTTTACACGTTATTTTTTTATCGCTTGTAGTACTTCACCCAAAAATTGCTCATTGTACTTAAAATGAGTGAATGGTCCGTTCTACATTTCAACAGCCGTTTATTGCGAAAATTTCGCGCATACCTTTGCACGTCGTAAAATTATGCAAAAATAAATCAAATTATATGTATGTGCAAGCTTTTTATTTCTTTATAATTAAAGTGAGTTATTTTTGCGCAAATCAGACATTTTAAAGTTTATTAAGCACTTTCGCCTAAGTTTGTTTGCAAGCTTTCACTTTACTCTAAAGCTGTTTCGCTAAAAAGTTGCTCGGCTTTTGGTTTCGTGATTTAGAAAATCTTTAATATTAGGTTTTCATAGCTGTGTGTTAGTTTTGTAATATTTGATGAAAGCTCTTTACGGTTGTGAAAGCTCCTTACTGTTTTTCATAGCTGTCTGTTAGTTTTGTAATATTTGATGAAAGCTCCTTACAATTGTGAAAGCTCTTTACAGTTTTGTGAAAGCTCCTTACAGTTTTGTGAAAGCTCTTCACAGTTTTGTGAAAGCTGCTTACTGTTTTCTGCAACTTTTTCAGTAAAAAGCTTGTTATTTTATGGCTTTTAAAACTAACTTCTTACAAAATAGCGAAGCTTTCATTGAACGATTGCTAAAAATTTTAAATCATAAAGCTTTCAATAACTGCATATTTCGTCTTACATTTTAGCCAATGGGCCTGCGATTTCCATGGCACCACTTTTCGCTTGCAAAACTTACAAAATATTTCCCTGCACAACTTTCTTGATCGAAAAGCCTTTAAAATATTTTCTTTCGCTGTGCTTAAAATGCGATTAGCAATTTGTTATCAGAACCATATTTTCCCACCATCTCACCAACTAGTTTATCTAAGAGATCGCTATCCTCGCACAGCAGCTGACAACCCATTACCATTTTAAGCTATAAATACTACAAAAATCTACAACAAAGTTTAAATGTATGTGCGCTTTGATCGCATACACACAGTGAAAGTGCTTACGTTGGGAAAAATCGTACTGAATCAATTTCGTAACAGTCTAAGTTATTGCATTTGCCACATTAGCCAACATGCATGTGCAACATCTACTTGCATTTGCCTGTGTGCGCACAAATCCTTGCGGGCGTGTGAACTTGTGCGCGCCACACATACATACGCACATGCGCCCATTCGCAAATATGGCAACACCAACTGGGATTCCCTGCCGCTGCTGCGCTTACTCACTCACGCCTGCGCTGCCGCCTGTGCATGCCCTGTGGCATGGATGCCATGCTACAGCCGTGCGCGCATACTTAGCCAAACATAAATTCACTTTCAGATGTAGAAAATTGTATTTGCCACCAGTCCTTGCACGACACGTAACTCCCAACTGCTGCAACGCCGCCGCCTAATAGAGCGCGATGCCGGCATCGCTCTGCCATGCAACGCGACTATTTATGTAACTGCCCAACTGTTGCAGTTTCCAGCCGTATAAGTCTTTTCGAATGCCAATTGCTCCACAATATTATGCATTATTGCCTTCAAGCGTATGCCCTGAGCGTACGCGGCCAAGGCAAGGTAAGGTAAGGCCAGGCGCTGCTGTGTGAGTCGCTGGCATGATGGCGAGGAAAATTAAAAGGCGAATGCACACTTCAGCGGAAAATCAGACAGGCTGGAGTGTAAGCGCGCTCGACAAAAGCAAGAGTTGGTTCTAGCGTGCAACATATGGTGGCCTGACTAGCGCTGCCCCTCACACAGCACACGTAGAGGCAGCGCAAAGCAAAAAGCGAAAATACGCGCACGTTTTTGTGATTTTCTAGCAATTTTACTGCTTCGCACCCGAAGCTAGGAGGCTCCACCGCGCGCTAACCAACTTTGGTATGAATAAAAAATCAGCGAGTGGTGGCAGTGGCAGCTAATCGAAGGGTAGACGTCTGTCTATCTGCCGCTTAGTTAGCATCGACTAGCATCAATGCGATTGTGCTTTTGTTACTATTTGTTGGAACTAAAATCAGCCAAAGCATCAAACGCGCGCCGTGAGGAGTCTGCGGGAATTCGTGCAACAACAACGCGGCGGCTTACTTGCGCCGTTGCAAAAGCTGTAACCAGATTCCGCGATCGAGAAATTCCTTGTTGCCCTTGTTGCTGTTGTTGTTGGTCGATTTTACTTTATTTTCAATACTTTTTTCACCTTGATTCCTCGATTAGTTCGCTCGCGCAGCGTGCTTTTGAATGAATTGTGGGTTGTCTGCTGCGCTCGCCCTCTTCGCTGCAGCGTCCCTTCCTCAGCCACCTGCGCATGCAAGTGTATGTGTGCTTGGAATTTTCAAAGTCAATCGCAATGCGCGTAGGTAATTCACGATTTGCGGCGCAGCAGCCCTTCTGTGCGGCGGTAAAGTGAGCAAAACGTCTGTATGTCAGCATTTCTTTCTGGCAGCATCTTTTCGCCTTTTTGTTTTTTCAGTTTGTTGGACAACTTCAACCGCATACACACAAACACACACACACATAGAATGATGGTAACTCCCATCTTGGTTGCTGCCCTCTTCATGCTTGCCGCCACCGCTGCTTGCCCTTTAACTGGCCGACTGCGCGCAAAAACACGTTTGCCACATATTTCTGTTGCTACTCTGCCGCTGCTGTTATTGCTGTTGCTTGCAACATAGGCAGACACAAATAAAAATTAAAATTGTACAATACTTTGTATGCTCATACATACTTATATGTATGTGTGTGTGGCCGGAGTTGGTTGCTCTTTTAACTAAATGCCTCGTCGAACGACCGCCGTCCGACCGATCGACCGGCCGGCTTGCTGACTAAGTGCTTGTTTCGTCTGACTCAAAGGCTTGGGAATCGCTTTGTATTTTGACCATGAGATTATTTCATTTTCTGTGTTTCCTTTTTGCCACAACAATGATCGGCATTGCCATCGATTGTTGTTATTCTGATTGTTGTTGTATAGGGTTTTCAGCTACTAGCTACCTTCTGGCTTTTGCACGTCATTTATTTTATTTTGTTTAGGTTTGTAGAGGAAGTTGCTCTCTGCGCTAAGTAATAAATTCCTGTGATACGAAAAGGCACTGTGAGAGTGCCTAAGTGTGTGCGAGTGTGTGGTGAATAATACATATGTATGTATGTGTATGAATTAGTTCGAAAGCTTGTTAAATTAAATTATGAAAATAAATAAATATGAGTGCTAATCAAAGCAAATTTAATTTCATCATATCAGTCTGAATAACTGTAAATGCAATTAACTGACTTATTTCGCACGTTTCTTTGTGCTGCTAAAAGCGGTAAGACAGTAAATTTTAATGTCTAAACGAATTATATTTTAATTTATGCTTGAAATTAAAAAGTATCTTTGAGATACAAAAGTATCTGTGACTAAAATTTTGTATATATTTCACAATTTATGGCTGTAAAACTAGTACGCTTATAAATAACGCTAAAATAGCTTACAATTTTAAAAGTATCTTTGAGATACAAAAGTATCTGCGGCTGTAAACTACATATTTTTGCAATAATTTTTACTGTAAAGCAGATAAACTTTCGTATGGTATCCGTTTAGCGTTAAAATTGAAGAGTATCTTTGAGATACAAAAGTATCTGCGACTAAAAATTTTATATATTTCGCTACTTATTGCTCTAAAATTAGCATGCTTACAAGAAACGCTAAATTAGCATAAAATTTAAAAAGTATCTTTGAGCTACAAAAGTATTTGTAACTGCAAATGCCGATTTTTTAAATTTTTATTGTAAATATACCGTGTATTTATGAAAATATAGCTACTTCTTGTTATAAAAATAGTTTACTCATATTAAATGTAAAGAATCTCAACTAAACAAAGGAAATTACTTAAAGGTACATGCATTGAATTAAATGAAAAAGTAAACGTCAAATCAACGCTTAGTTGCGAAAGTGCCTTTCCACCACAAGAAATCGCAAAAAAAACGCTCATAAGCCACAAGCTAATGTGAGAAAGGCAAACAAGCCAAGCACTTTACATTTGCATACATATCTACAAGTTGTTGAAAAACGAGTGAAAATCCCACTACATAAAATAGCAATAAAAATCAGACACCTGCAATTGCACATCCGCGATACAGCATCGCAAACAACTTGTATTGATGATGTATCTCGCCAATTGTGAATGCATCCCAATGAGTGTTGTTGTGTACGCGCGCGCGCGCATACAATTAAAACGAAAAAGTTGCCAGACAGCCTGCAATCATAGCGGCAAAGCATGAGCGCTGGAGAAAATTATTGGATAGTTGTGCGCTTTTTATTACTTATCTCATTTGGCCGCGGCGCACACCCGCGCAGCGCGGCGCTATGACCAGCGAGGGGCAGAGCTGTTACTAGCAGCGCTTGCATACCTCATCTTGGCTACAAAAGCAACGCAACAATTGCAACATCCCATCAAATGGCGCGTCGTCGACCTACACCTTCGCATTTTAATGTTATTGTTGCTGGTGTTGTTGTTGAGTGCCTTCACCACAACTTCAGTTTGACATTCAACTTTCTATTTTCCATAGCTGCGCATTAGCACTAGCGCCGCTGCATCGTAATATTTTTATGTGCGTGGCGCTGCTGTGCTTTGTTGGGGTGTCGCTCTTGCCGTGGAGTTGCTAAGAAAAAAATCCAATTTAAAATATGCATTTTATTTGAAAACTCTTCGTTTTGATTTCAACTTTTCTTGTGTCTGCAATCAAAATTTTTTTTAAACAGTAAAAACATAAAACAGCGTCGTGCAACTATCGCGAAGTTAATGGCGTTGGTTGTAGAAAAAGTTGGAAAAAATATTAAAAATGAAAGATGTATGTATGTATGTAGTGAAATTATTTTGGCGTATGAAATTTTATTAAGCGTCATTTTTTCACAAAAATTTGTGTGCGTTTCTTCATGGTAAAAATATTTGTCAGCTATTAAAATGAGAAATTATGCATAATTTTGTAAAGTTTATCAAAATAATTGCAATTTTTTTTTAATATAAAAAGAAAAATAAAAGTAACAGATTTTTTTAATTAAAATGAAATATAAAAATTAGAGAAAAAATAAATGATTATTACAATTAGTTTTCTGTTTTCATTTTAAAATTTCTTTGATTTTTTAATATTTTAATTACATAAAATAATTAAATAAAAATAATAGAAAAATTGTTTATTACAATTATTTTTATATAATTAATATGTTTTATTTTTTAATTATTTTTTTTTCATAATTTTTTTTTTAATTTTTTAGAATTTTTATTTGAATTACAATATTTTTTTAAATAATTAATTTTCTTTCAATTAATTTTTTTAGTGTTACAAAAAAATATGAAAAGTGAAGCATAAACTTAAAAATTTAATAAATAATTGAATTAGAAATATAAAAAATATATAAGAAATTAAAAAATATTGAATAACTGTAACAAAAAAACTTTTTACAATTACATCTTTATTAAAATTATTATTTATACAACATATTTTTTTTATAATTTTATTGTCTTTTTTTAATTTTTGGAATTCTATTTTAATATTTTTATTAAAGTATATAATATATTTTAAGAATTTTAACATAATTTTTTTACTATATTAATTTTTGTATAATTATATATATTTTTTATTATTATTATATATAAATATAATTATTTATTTTATTTTTAATTTCTATTTTAAGTACAATATATAATTTTATTTCTATTTAAAATGAAAATTTAATTTAGCTTTAATTTTAGCCGTAATGCAATTTATTTTAACTATTTTTTTGTTAAGTTTTTGTTTTTAAAATTGTTAAATTTTTTTAATTTTTTTTTTTCAATTAATAAAATTAATTTTTTTTTATCAAATTAACTTTAGTAATTATTTTTAGTAATTATTATTTTTTAATTTTTTTAACTCATTTTTTATGCTAACAATATTATCGCCTTCCAAGCAATTTTGTTGGCATTCTGATTCGCTTACTAATTTTTAATTTTCAATATTTTGAAATTTTCAAAATCAACCATTACCATTTAATAAAATATCAAGTATTTTAGTGTTTAACTTTCATATTTATAAGATTAGCTCATAGCATGATTAATAATATTTGCAATAAATGACTCATAACTATATTCATCTTCTCATTGCAGCTGAGTGCACGAAAGGCTGCGAACACGGCCATTGCGACAAGCCCAATCAATGCATGTAAGTATATATCCAACTAACTACTGTCTATATTCACACACACACAGTCACACAAATACATGGAAACAAGTGTTGGTATTGCATAAACAAAGCAAATGCTATTAGTTTCTTAATAACCACACGAAATCATTTAAATAATACACGCCTGCACACGCTCGCTACAACCACCACCCACCCATTTAATAGCAGCAAGCGGCGTTTCAGCGAATTCTCTTGCTATACTCCAAATAGTTGCTAGTTTGATATTTTTTTTTATTAAATTTATTTTTGAGCGCTCTTCTCTGTTTTATTGCCAAATCGCTTTGTTCGCCGCGCCATTCATTCATTCACCAGCACCGCCACCATCAGAACGCGGTGGCAACTCACGCTATTCATAGCACTCCAGTCACTCACTCGCTCACAACGTCAACTAGCAGTCCGTCAGCCAGCGCGCACATTTGTTTGCAGCTAATTAAAATTGGTTTTGCACGTTCGCTGTGTGGCTGTGTGGCTGCGTGTTGGCGCATCACAGCGCGCTTAGTTCGGCTACTGTGCGCTACAAGCGCTTCTTATGCGCGTACGGGCGCGACACTCAAAGCTATTTCCCAGTGTTTTTTTCGTTGAGTTTTTCGCATTGTCGCATCCTCAGCCATGGAGGTGTCACCGCGAGCACTACATTTGTTGCATTGTTGTTTTTGTTGTGCGCGCGCGCTCCTTTGACTGCATTTGAGTCTTCAAATTTCATGCAACAACATCATTTGTGTGTTTGTTTATATTATTATAATGCGCCAACGGGCAGCGCCATGCACGTACATACCATCATGCCACATCAGGCAGTCTGTCAGCCAGCCGAAACACTCCCAAGCTGGCGGCATTAGTTTTGGCTGACAGTCAGCAGTTGAAACATCAACGCTGCGCTGCTGACTGGCACACCTTTTGTAGTTATTTAATCGGTTTTATTTTGCATTCCATATGCGCCCAACTCGTGTATTCTGCTTATTAGTTGCTCGAACACACACACACACATCCAAGCATAGATATTCCTATTTGCTTGCTGCATACTTGGTGCCTGTGAGTTTATGGCCGCCCTTTGTTGTCTTGCCTGCCACATAGTTGTGGCGCATTGCTGTTACTTTCTGTTGTTGTTTTATTTATTTTAATACACTAAAAGGGCGTATGCTGCCTGCCGCAACCATAAATAAAATGCCGTTTCATTTGCATTTATTAGCTTTTATTGCCTTCTCTACATATTTTCGCCCTCAAATTCATTGCCCAATATGCCACAAAAATACTGCCGCAGCCCCCACCCTCCGGTGGCGCAAAGCGCGCAGAAATTACATTTTGTCCGCCTGCCACCAACACACACAAGCATTTTTGGACGTTTTTTTTCCAAGTGCTGCACCTGCAATCTGATGATGCACCACATTGCAGTTAGTTTCTAGCTCGCATTGTTATCTTTCTGTAACTTTTTTGAATTTTTTTCTTGGATTTTTTTTTATTATTTTTATTTTAACTTTTTTTAACTTAAAAAAAATTATTATTTTTTTATAAAAATTTTATTGAAGTTGAGCTGCATATCTTCAATTTCATTTGAGGTTTTGCATTACCGCATGCATATTAGTCGTTCCAAATGCACTCACACATACACACATATCACACACACGCCAACGCTAATTTACTTGCCAACTCCGGCCGTGGAAGTCAACGAAAAGTATTCTTTTAAATTGTATCAGAAATTTGTTCCCACATTTTCATGCCGGCAGCGTGTGGCACTGGCAATGGTGACAACAACAACAACAGCAACCATGCACTACGTCTGATAGTCTGATTTGCCGCTTTCTAGCAACATTGCCGTGCACTAACACACTTATACAAATATAAATAAGTATGTAAATGTTTAAAATTATTTATTTAATATTTTGTTTTTGCTTTTGCCATGGCCCAGGTGAAAGAATACACCGTGCTGAGTTTACAGAATTTTTCCAAGCAGTCGCACAACACACACTCCCATATACATATATTTAGAGGCACAACTCTCGTATTCATGAATTTTATTATTCATTTTCTAGTGCTTTTGTTTTTGTTTTTAAGTCTGCACTTGCACATATTTACGGCATTCTCAAATAAATCAAGTTCAGCACACAGCTGAGTGAAATTTCGTGTGACAGTGGCGGTTTTTTATTTGTCCGCATGTGTGTGTGTGTTCGTTTCACAACTCATTTTTCCATCACGCATTTAGGCAAGAGTTATGCATATTCGGTGGCATACATACGCCGTGTTACTGTTTTTGTAGGCGTTGTTACTCATACACACTTGTGCTTGCGATTCTGACGCGTCAGGTAATTTTGTATGCAGGCGTAGTCAGCTGGTTTGCGGCTGTTTGACGGTAATTGCATTGGAGCCAAAGACTGTGAGAAAAAGTATGCTTTTGTTGTCTGTTTTTGTAACGGATAATTGTTAAAAAATAAAAAAAATACATATATAACACGTGGCAACACTACTTTTTATCGCTTAGATGCAGCAACAATATGCAAATACGGCAACATGTTGTCGGAATGTTGCCAAAAATTGATATTCTTTAATTTTTTACTAATAAAAGTGTGTTACTTTTATTTTCAGGACTGAAAACTAATAAATATTGCTTTAGCAACATTTTGATTTTGTAGCAACATGTTGCCAAAATGTTTGCTGTTAAGAAAACTAAATTTATATTTATTTTTCACTCAATCACACATGTTTTTCTGTACAAAAAGTTATACAAAACTTGTTTTAGCATGTGCAAACACATTTTCCACGCTATCAACATGTTGCTTTAAGTGTTATTGCATATATTTTTGTTATATGCTCTAACTTAAGCAACATTTGCTTTTACATGTGTTTAAATAAAATTTCAAAAGCTATATAAATATTCAGCAACATCTTAGCACGCTGTGCAACATACCTAATATGCTCAGCAACATGTTGCTAAGCATTTCTTGAGTAAAAACTTGCAAATTTTGCTTACAAAAATAACTATTAACATTTAATTTAATATGTGCTTTCAGCAACATGTTGCGCAGCTACATTGTTGCTAGCAACATTAGATAAAACGCGCTTTTGTGCACATCAATATTCCAAAAATAATGCTTATAAGCGCTATTTTGTTAAATTACCACTCTTTGCAACATGTTGCGCTACTAGTTTGCAGCTTAGCAACGCCACCTTAAGCAGCAGCTGTCTTCATTTTTCCCATTTTTTGCACGTCTGCTGTTTGCACATCAACACTTTGCAACAGTAAAGCTGCAGTAGCCCGCACAATGTAGCAAATAAATAATATCTACTAATGAAATATGAGTTGAAGGCGAAATAGCTGTTGGAAGTGGCAAAGTACGAATATAATAAAAGCAGTAACTAACTTCAACTACTCGGGCAGCATGAGGCGCACCTTGTTTTCTGCGCAACATATTCATTCTACTTCATCGCATACATGCTACACACACACACATTCAAACAGGCGTAGCGACGAGTCGCAGTTACATTTATACACATTAATTCGTCGCAAAAATTAAAGATAGCCGCAGCCGCAGCAGCAGCAGCAACCGACGCTCGGCTATAATGACGGCAGGTGTATTGTGCTATGCGATATGTATTGACAATATATTATAACAACAACAACTGCAAAATGGCTGTGAAGTGAATAAACTGGTATTTATATGTTGCAAGTGTGGAGTATAAAATGGTAGCAGCACATACACACATACACATTTGTATAGTTGTTGTCTGTGGCAGCTTAAGGGTCTCATAATCAATGTTGGTATATATTATATATCGTATGTGTGTGTGTGTGTTGCGGCTCTCAACGGTAATTGTGATGCAGTTGACAGCAGCGCAGCAACATAACACAACAAGTTGATGAGCACAACAACAAAAACGTCGTCAAGACAGAATGACAATAATGCTGCATGTTGCTGGCGACTGCTAGCCGGCTGGAACTGTGTAACTGCGTTATATGTATGTTGTTGTTGTTGCTTTGTTTCGGTTTTTATTAATTTTCTTGCCACTCTTGTTGTAGTTGTTTATAATGTTACCGGACTCTTGTTGGTCTTGTTTTTGTGTCAGCTAAGCAGCTGGCATAATAATGCATCTGTATGTGTGATCGCCTTCGTGCAGAAGCTACAGCAGGTAGTCACTTGCTCTTTAAGCCAAGTTAGTAGCACTTGCAACCGTCAAGCAAGTTTTTTTATTTATTTATTTTTTTTCTATTGGTATTTTGGCATCAACAACAACCATGCGGCATGTGCATAAAGCACAAACAAATAATTGTTATAATTAAGTTAATGCATGCATGTGCAATACAACTGAAGTTAGACGCGGGGGAGGCGTCGGTGAAGCGCGCACCTATTTGGCGATGAGCGGCCGAAACTGGCGGTCTTTAGCGGCATGAGTGACCGGTTGAGGCAGCCAAATGCACATAGGCATAGGCGTGTGGGCGTCGACAACAATAAAAATGCTGAAATAAAGCAATACTCGCAAATGCACACACACACATGCATACATGAATGTATAGACATGCAGGCGTGAATGTGAGCAGTTAACTTGGCGAATGTTGCGCTGAATTTAGTTAAGCAAAAGCAATAAAATTGAAATTAGTTTTCCTTGGAAGCGCTAGACACACACACACACATACACGCGCGCCTGCAGTTAAAAAGCGTAGTGTTGCACCTTATGCACCTTTCTTGCTGCCACGCATGCACTGCGCTTCATTATTTGCTGTTGTTATAGTCGTTGTTGTAGTTTTTATTTTAATTTTTTTTTGTTGCCCAGCACCCTTGCGCGCGTTCAAGAATCCGCGCATACACGTTCTTCACTCTTTTTTCACCGCTATTATTATTGTTATGCCATTTGCGCTTGCGTTGTTTTGTTTACGCTTTTGGTTGTTTTTGCTTTCGGACAATGTGCTGCGGTAATGTGTGGGAATGTTTTAATAATTCCGCACGCATCCACGTGAGGCGCGCTGCTGCTACGTACGAGCGCGCGCGCACCACAAACACACCTATGCATAGCAGATGCCCAGCCAGCAATGACCAAGCGGTGCGCGCGGCCATAACACACCAGCCACCGCAACAACAACAACTACCAGTAATAGTATAACAAGTCAAATACAGCATAACAATAAAATGAAATAACAAGCATTACATGCATATCGCAGTACCCGATTTACAGGCAAGCGGCGAGCGTCTTGGCTGCCAGTGGCAATTTCATGCCAACACACAGCCGAAACAACAACAGAAGAGAAAATAATAAGCAAACATTTGTAAAGGTGCTCAAAAAGTCGCTCAAAGTTAAGCCACGCACAAAAGCGCTCAAACAAACGCTGGCTCGCTTACTTGTTGTGCGCCTTTCTTTGTTATGCTGTGCTGTTCCACTTGTAGGTTGCTTGCCATGCGTTGTGCGTGCCATAGCGCGTAGCAGCGCGCATATATTACACACACACACACATATTGGTAGTGATTTTTGCATATCAACTACATATCACTTACTTTATAGCCGCATTTCTACAACGCGTTCCCGCGGCTTGCCTATCAACGCTGCGAACTGCGATTCTCACTCGCGCCAACATTTTATGGCAGCAATTCGCTGAATCCAAATGAATTATTGGTAATTGATTTTTAGGTGAAGGCCCTTTTCTCAGCATATAAAAATTCTATTAGCCAAGGTAGTTGCAAGTTACTTTGCTTACAATGCGCTTTAGCGCTGCTTCTGCCCTGCCAGCCTTCGCCGCTTTCGCGTATGCCCGCAGCTTTTAGGTTGGGCGCTGCCACATTGCTTGTCTGCTGCCACTTACTAATAACCTCGCATAATTTACGATTTAGGTTAGTTGCTGGCTTGTATGCATGGTATGTGGCATATCAATTACGTGCACATTTATTCATTCTGTAGAAATGTATGAAATTTTACATGCGCTCTAATCGTGGCGCTTTTACTCGTAATTTTATTACACAAATTTAATATTGGTACAATTTATTGATGAAGTGATTTCTTTATGCACCTGGTTCAGCGCAAAAATGCAGTAAAAGTGATCGATTTCGCTGCCGCAATTAACTCGCTTTGCATTTCAATTTATTGCCTGTTAATTGCTGGCGCTTTATTTAGTTTTAAAAAGGTTATTGCTGACCAATATTTGCAAATGACATGTGATCTGAAAGAAAATAGTCCGCAAAGCATGCGATCTTCACTGAAAAAGGGAGCCATGCAATATTATGCGATGATTTATGCATTTTACTTTTATTTATTGTGCAATAAATTAACTATTTTCCATGCATACCTGATTTTAAGCGCAAAATAACTACTCTCGATCATTACACGATCGGCATGATCTTTATCCTACAATTTCGAATTGCATTCACAGCAAAAACCAACTACTTTGCATTTAATATCATATAATAATAATAATAATAATATACCCATAACGTTATTGCCCAAGCAATTTTTTGGCATAAAATATTTACAGTGTCTATTACGATCAGCACGATCACTAAAAATAAATTTAGCTGTTATTACTGCAGTCAAGCAAAGTATTTATATGAATATATTATATTATTATTTTTTTTTTGTTTGAAAAAGAAGCGCTGCATCTACACATCATTGCACATAAGCTGTTAAATATTTTTAAGATCGTCTTATACGATCGGCGCGATCATTAGTCACCATTTTGTCTATGTTTAAAGCCGGCATGACATTCTTTCGTGCATTTTTATTGCTGGATTTGCAATTATTTGTTGCATATTTAATAAATATTTGCATTTAAATTTGGTTGTTAAATGAGACTGATCTTTGAAGTGATCGCGCGATTATCACATTGTACAAAAAATCGTTGTTTCTCTTTATAGCACTTAAAATTGGATATTTATGAGAATTTTTAAGTAAACATTTTTTTGCATTCATTATTTTTGTATTAAATTTTTAAAAATATTTTTTAATTTTTATTTTTTTTTAATTTTTATTTTTTTTTTTAATATTTTTTTTTTAATTATTTTTTTTTTTTTTAATTTTTTTTTTTTAATTATTTAATTTTTTTTTTATTTTTATTTTTTTTTAATTTTTTTTTAATTATTTTTTTAATTATTTTTTTTAATTTTTTTTTAATTTTTTTTTTTAATTTTTTAATATAATTTTAAATTTTGTTCTTATTTTTAATTTTTTTATTTTACTTCTTTTCTTCAACTATTGTTTCCAATACATCACACGATTATTGTAATTCCTTAACTCCCTTGCTTGCAACTACATGATTTTCTAAACTAAAAATATGAGCATTGTTTTGTCCTGTTCACATCTCGACTGAGCGCCTGGCACCAACGCCTCGAAACCGACTTCTTGCAGCCATCCATTCGATCTCCAAGCACTACGCAGTTGCGCTTGCATGCGTCCGCCATTTCGGCCGCTTGTCATGCCAATTTGCGCCTGTCCGCATGCACTTGTCACAGTCAGAACGCGGCAATGGGGTAGTCAGTCAGCGCTAGCAGCTCATTCATTCTCTACAGTGCATGACATGCGAACTGCTGCCCATTGACGCTGCTTTAAGCGCTTTTCATTTGCATGCCGCAACACTCTTGTTGCACTAACGCATTTTCTCCTCACTGCTTGATATTATCTGTTTGCGAAACAGGTGATCCGTCTTGTGTCTTCTGCCTGTCTGCTTCGCGCGCTGTGTTGTTGGCCGCTTACGCCTACCGCTTGCTGATTTATTTGCATTTTCATTGATTTACTCAGCGCCTTAGCGCAGGCAGTCAAGTGCGAAACGTGGCAGGCTCTTACAGCTTGCAACTGAAGACGATCATCTCTACCTTTCTTTGCTTCTGCATGCAGTCACAAAGAAAAACTGCCAGCTCATTGCCAGTCGCGCAGTCCCTAACAAATAAAAATATGTTTTTTATTGAGTCTTATTGAGATTTACACACACATGCATATATACTCTTCGTGGTAGCGCTTGTGGAGTCGCTTTTGGTTTCGACTTGAAACCCAGCGCTGTACACTTGCGCCGCTGCTTGAGCGCTCGAGTGCCGCATACACATGTTTTTGCTCCACAGCCAGCGGCTATTATATACGATTTCAATTACATTGTATCCCCCTCACCGTGCGCCATACAACTTCACGCAAATAATAGATTTTGAATCTCTTTCGCTTTGGCACTTTTGATATTAAAATTGATTTTAATGAAGTAGCTTGTTATGCTTGTGGCACTTGATGTACTATTGTTAGCTGACTATCATAACTGGAGTGTGGCCGACAACTGCACCAACAACAACAGGCTCATAAAGTGATAGTCAACTTTTGTTCGCAACATAACTGAAGCAGTTTAATGAGCACTTCAGCGCTGCTTGCTTGTTGCGCATGCGCGTCGCGTTTACGCTATGAAAGTATACAGTGTATGTCATACATAAACATTTGTACGCGTACGCGTTTGGGCGCTTTTAATTACAATTTGTTGCGCCACATTGCTGCAAATCCACGCATATTCGCAATGCTTTCCAAAACGTTGTCTTTGAGGACTTTAGACAATCATTTACTTTGTAGTTTTGCTTGAAAATGAGCGCGCGCGCACATACCGCGCAAACATTTCACTTTTTTATAGGGACAAAGGTGGCCTATAATTTTTAAGCGCGTTTCGCAAATTTCTCACATGTGGGTCAGTGAAGTGTCTATGACGCGTTTTGTTAGTGCGAAGCGCAAAAACTTTTTATGCAAAAAAGTCTAGGTATGATTTTAGTTTCTTTTGCTCATTTAATAAAACAGTCGATGCGCCATTCAACAAACGCTCTCCTTCACAGCGCGCAGAAAGCGTCAACGCAGACAACGCCAGTTACCAACAAAAGTGAATGACAAACGCGCGCACGTCTGTCAGTCACAAATCAAATTGCAACAATATCACCAACATAAATACACAAAAGAGTGGAAGCAAAAACAAAAACAAAATAAAGCAAATCTGCCATTAATATTTACGATTGCAAAGAAGATCTGCGCGAACGCCAACAACGTAGCGCGTTTGTTGTTGCAGCAACTGCATTGACCAATGCACTTGACGGCTGACTCGTCGTTGTCACTGTTTCGGCTGCGCAGTGACAGCCGCAGCAAAAACACTTTGACGCAGTGACTATTCCTTTGACTGACTGTCTGCCATTGCGCGCGGCGTCTTTCTTGCCGCCGCAACGGTTATATTGACTGCACTGTGACTCTACACACACTCAACCAGCCAACAGCAGCGGCGGGTGGCTGCAATAAAACGTACAAGTAGAAGCAGCCGAAGAAGAAGTAAAATGCACTTATAAATATTATAAGTAAATAACTCCACTAGCAGTTGACCATTTGGCGAAAGGTGACTCGGACTGCAGTGAGCCGGCGATCATGGCGATCTTCTCTACTTGCTCGTCTTAACTTGGTACTGTGCCTAGTAATGAATGCAAGCGCTTTGCACAGCTGAGTATGCGTAGCTAGTCTACGTGTTTTTAAGCGTAACTGAGCTTAGGTTTAGCGTGTGTGCGTCGTCATGTGTGCCGTTCTCTATACGCTTTGTTAGGTTGCACACTTTTTATTTGCGCTTCGTATCTTCTCTGTCCATATCTTCCACTTTATGTGCAGCGCTTCGATTTCTTACATGTCTTTGCCAGTTGTTTTGTCTGTTTATCTGTCTTTCGCTCTTTGTCCAAGCAAGCAAGCAACCAACCAACGAACCATCCATCCATCCATTTTGTGTGTGTTTATGGTGTGTGACCATTTTTGCAAATTATTTCTCACGGCCAATAAGCACATGCATGGCAAATGTACAAATACGCATGCATTCCGCGCCTGTGCGCCCGCGCGCGTTCGCTCGCTTCCACTTTAAGGCAATAACTTACTTACTGACTCAACGCTTCGCCAAGTAGGTTCCAACACTTGTCTCTTTGCATTGCTTCCCTTCAGCAAAGTGCGCGTTCGCGATTCTGTTATGTATGTGTGGTGAAAGCGCGCGCGCTCGCGTATAAAGGATATGCGCGCTGTAAAAATAAATATAAAAAGTATTTAATTTAATAATGACAATAATGACGGAACACTACAAAACCCATACCAAACAAAATTACAAAAACAACTTAAAGCGAAAGCAATAAGTTCTCGTCCGAAATCAAAAGCAAGCGTTCAGGCCGTACAACGCAGTGTCCGAAATTTAATTTTCTTACTGCTCTTATTTGTCATTCTCCTTTTCATACTTGATACTGCATCTTCTGCCAAACATGTCGTTCAAACAAATCCCTGCGAGCCAGCGATCATCACTTGCCGCCTGCGCGCTCATTTCGGAAATGCTTTTTCTGTTTATTTTTTAACTTGATTTTTGTGTGCGCGCTTGTGATCGCATGAATGAAAATTAAATGCAGCAACATGTTTGTTGCATACGTGCGAGAATTTTTAAAATACGCGCGGCCCAACCACGAGCTTGTCTGCAATGTGGACGCCCTCAGCGCTCCACACCACCCGGTCACCGTTATGTATATGCGTTTCGATATGCTGTAAACAAGCAGCTCGTAAATTGGAGCACTTCAAGTGAACCCTTCAAGCATTATAACTGCTTTTTAAACTTTATGTGCTCTGCAACGCCCCTCAAATATATTGCCGATCGGTTTTTTAAGTACCCAAAAAAATGTTTTTTAGTTCGCAGTACTGCTTGCATATGAAATTAATTGACACAAATATTTATTTCACCGTTGCTTCACACATTGCGCTTTCACTACAAAAGTCTTTAGTCAAAACTCAAACCATTATTATCACTCTAGCTTAGTTAAGTCACAAACCACTAAACATTAATAACTCAGCTAATTTGGAACACTTTGTTTCTCTCTTTGCAGTTGTCAAACAGGCTGGAAGGGACCGCTCTGCAACGAATGCGAACCTTACCCGGGTTGCGTGCATGGCACTTGCAACAAACCATGGAAGTGCATCTGCAAGGAAGGCTGGGGTGGTCTGCTCTGCAATCAGGACTTGAACTACTGCACCAATCATCGTCCTTGTCAAAACGGCGGCACCTGCTTCAACACCGGTGCGGATCTATACACCTGCAAATGCCCACCGAACTTCACCGGCACCGAATGTCAGAATGAGATCAACTCATGCAAGGAGGGTAATCCCTGTCAAAATGGCGGCGCCTGTCACGATGAAGCCTCAAATCGCGGTTACAAATGTGAGTGTTTGAAGGATTGGGGCGGCCCGTTGTGTGAAGAGAAAGTAATCACTTGCTTAGACAAACCCTGTCGTCATGGCAGCTGTCGCAACACCACGAAAGGATTCCAATGTGACTGCCCCAGCGGCTATAGCGGACGCATTTGTGAACTTCATGTGGACAACTGTAATCCGAGTCCCTGCCAGAATGGTGGTAGCTGTTTCATGACCTCGTCCGGCAATCACAAGTGCCAGTGTCGCAGCGGTTTTACCGGCAGCATGTGTGAGCAAAATATCGATGATTGTCAGGGCAATCCATGTCATAACGGCGGCACTTGCATCGATATGATCAATCAATTCCGTTGTCAATGCGTGCCCGGCTACTTGGGTTCACTATGCTCTGATAAAGTAGATTTATGTTTGACCAAACCGTGCGCCAACGGCGGTACTTGCACAAACTTGAACAACGATTACAAATGCACATGTCGCGCCGGCTTCACAGGTAAAGATTGTTCCATTGACATTGACGAATGCATATCGGCGCCCTGTCGCAACGGTGGCACCTGCGTGAATCGCGTCAACAGTTTCCATTGCGTTTGCGCCAACAACTTCCACGGCAAACAGTGCGAGGAGGAGTCCTACGCATCGGCGTCGTACAACGCACGCCAATACGAGGCCACGCCACAGGCACGCAGCGATGGCTTGACTAGTGGACAGGTCTTTCTCATAGCCATACTCTCGGTCGCTATGCCGGTGGTGGCGGTGATCGCTGCTTGCGTAGTGGTCTGCATGAAGCGCAAGCGTAAGCGCGCGCAGGAGAAGGACGATGCCGAGGCGCGCAAGCAAAACGAACAGAATGCGGTGGCGACGTTGCATCACAATGCGAATGTTGGCGGTGGCATGGGTGTCATGAGCGGTGTGGTAGGTGGTGTTGGTTTGGGTGTCAAGCGCACCTCATCCTCTGGTCTGACATTCGACAACTCGAATCCGAACATCATCAAGAATACGTGGGACAAATCGGTGAACAACATTTCAGCGTCGGCGAGCACAGATGATTGCCTCAACACTTCGCTATACGGCAGCGCGTTAGCCAACTACGCAGCGGACAACAACGCCAATTCGGAATTCTGCGGTGTCGGTCAAATAGCACCATTACAACGCGCCAAATCACAGAAACAACTCAACACAGATCCCACGCTTATGCATCGCGCCTCACAATTGTTGCATAGTGCCGCAAGCGCCGTAGCTGGTGTAAGCGCTGCTGCTGTGGCTGCCAACGCTGCCGGTGCTGGCATGAGCAGTGTGGTTGGCGCTAATGGCGCTGTTGGTGGTGTTGCAACCAAAGAGTATGCCGTGCATAGCAGCGGCGCTGGCGAAGGTAAACGCATCTCAGTGCTGGGCGAAAGCGCCTACTGCAGTCAACGGTGGCCATCGCTGGCGGCAGCCGGTGTGAGTGGCGGTTGCGCGTCTCAAATGATGGCTGCCTCGGCGGCGGCGTCAGCGGGGAGCAGTGCCGCGGCGTCGGCTGCGCATCAACAGCAGCAACAGGCGCGCGCCGTCATGTGCGGCACGCCGCATATGTGAGCACATCGCGCAGGTGAGCAGTTTTTGGCTGTGGCGTCAAATAAGCGGCGCGTACGTGTGCGCGGCCGCGGTATGACGCGTGTGCGCACGTTTTTGGCGCGCTGGTGGGGGCACGCTTAACGCGCTGTTGTATATTTGCTACGAAATTTCTTAAACACATACACATATATATTTTTAAATTTTATTATTATTTTATGATTTGCAAATATTTCGCCGCTGTGTAAATGCAAGAATTTTAGAGCGAAAATGTGCTGCTACCTTCTCAATTATAAATAGTAATATTTTCTTGTAAATTTTCGCTATTGAAATGGACTGACGTTGATAAGGAATTTATTGTAAAAAGCCGTATAAATAATTAACAATAATTAGGCTTAAGTAATTTAGTTGTGCGCGCGAGCGAGCGAACGAACGAAAGTGAGTGGCGTGCAGACGAATTCGAAGACGATTCGGACAAATTATATAGAAATTTAGTTAAAAAGAAGTGTATTAAAATTTAACAAGTATGCGTGTGCTTTGTAGTACTTATGGAAAAAATGGACCTTAGTGTTATGAAATTTTTTAATTGTTAAAGTAATTTACTAAATTGTAATATTTATTAAGCCAAAAGCATAGAATTTTGACGCATTCCGCAATTAGCAAACGACGAGTATTTTTGCATGACGCAGACACACAACTGCCGCATTGAGTTTAAGCAGTTACTTTCGGCACACCCTAATATACAGTGCACTTTTCGCACTTAACCTCAAAATTTCTAATTTTTTTCTTTATAATTTTTTTTAACAAGTTTTTCCATACTTGCGGCGGAGCGCGCTGATTGCTGTGACGACATTTAAATTATAGTAATGCTAGTAATATTTAAAGTTAAAGCCTAAATGACAAAGCCGCTCTTTGTGCAAGCGCAAATAAAAGACAAAAACAAATACGAAAAATGCCTGTAAACTTGACATTTTAAACTGTTGCATGCGTTTAGACAAATCGACATTTTTGTGCTTCAAAAACAAAAACAAAAAATTAAAAAAACATATTTTGTATATAAAAATTCAACAAAAAATTTGCCATTTTCTGAATATTTTGCATTATTTGTAAATGTTTAAATTTTAAAATTAAAAAAATTAGAATTAGTGCTTTTTGTGCGCAGAAAAAATTTTGAATTCGATTCGACGAAAAGGCAACAAACAACTTAAATGACTTGTATATATTAGTTTTTAATTTGACTTATAGACACTTTCGACTTTGTGTTAGTTTATTTAACAAGCAAAATTCTCGATTTTCCATTTTTGTGCGTTGTTTGTGTTTTTGTAAGGTTTAAAATTTGTAAAAACAATTGACAATTAATATTTTGATAAATATCTTTTCGAGATTAAACACTAACAAAAATATAATTTTGATCTCAAAAACATATTGGCTAACTATTTTTCAAATTTTTATGCACTGGGCTTGTAAAAAAATTAAGAATATATTATAAAAAACAACAATTTTTAAAAATTTACTCGCAAATATTATTAAAATTTGACTTTGTAAAAAAACAAAAAAATTAAATTTTTGTAAAAACTAGTTTTTTTGTAAAATTATTATCTCTTTTTTTGTAAAAAAAATTATTTTTCAACTAAATTTTCTTAAAACTATTTTTGTTTAAATATTTTTTTAAATTCGCTTTTCTTTAAAAATACTTAGTAAAAAATTAATTTTTTTAAAATAAATACTTATTTTATAAATTAATAAATATTAAAAAAGATTTATTTTAAAAAATTAATTTCATAAAAATTAATTTTTAAAATAAATACTTATTTTATAAAATAATAAATATTAAAAAAAATATTTATTTTTTTACAATATAAGTATTTTTTGTTTAAAAAAAAGTATTTTTTAAAATAAGTACTATTTTTTTAAACTTATTTTTCAAATTAGCTTTTTTCATAAAAATTTTTTTTAAATTAATTTTTGTATAAATAACGTTTTTATTTCCATTCCTTTTTATTTTTTCCTGTTTTACGTACTTTTTATTTCTTTCTTTTTTCATATTTTTATTTAAATTTTGTTTTTTATTATTTTATTTGTTTTAAAAATTTTCTTTATATATTTTTTTTTAATTTAGGGGTTTAATGTTATTATTTCTTTTGATTTATATATTTATTTTTATTTTGGAATTGTTATTTCTTTTCATTTATTTATTTTTTTCAATTAATTTCTGTATTCATTTACCTTTTTTTTATTTTATTTTTTTGTAGTATAATTATTGTTATTATTTTTGTCTTATTAAAATTTGTTCATTTTCTCATATTTTTTCTTGTATTTTTTTTAATATTTTTTTGTATTTTTTTAAATTTTTTTTAATAAAATTTTTCACAAACCTTTTTTTAATTTTATGTTTCTTTATTTTTCAAAAGTTTTTTTTTTCAAAAATCTTTAAATTTATATTGTTTAAAAAAATTGCATAATTTTTTAAATTATTAAGTTTTTGTATATAATAAATTTCTATATTGAATTTGTAATAGAGAAAAATGTATACCTTACAAAATGCACACACGCTGACGCACTCTAGTTAAATTAGTTAACATATATTTTAAAATTTATATATTTTTACGCGTCTTTAGTTTAATTTTTATACCTAAGCAACTAGTTTACACGCAAAACAAACAAACAATTTATAAAGTGAAGACAAAACTATTCTATTAACAAAAGCATTTTTGTTAGTGATGCCACTTATTCCTAAACTAACATAAAAACTTATTTTCTACGCTATTTTTATTTGATACATATACACATATTTAGGTAAAATATTACTTAGGAAGCGAGTAAAGAAACAATTGAAATTTTAAAAAATTAAAAAAACCAAAAAAACTTTAAATCAAACAAAAAAATGCATTTACTTTTGACACTTTGGCATATCGTTGCATGTAGCTAATGACAACCGTTTGGTAACGGCAATAAATTTCTCTCAGTGTCACACACACACAAGCGCAAATCGTTTAGTTGTAATTATCTCAAGCGAAAACAATTTCGCCACACAAAAGCTAAAGCACAAACAGAACTGGAAAGCACACACACACACATACAAACACTGAATGTATTGAATTTATTAATTTCTAAGCGCAAATTATATGAAAATTACATGTTTGAATTACGCACACAAAAATGTACTATGAAAATAGCTATAAATAAAATAAAATTTAGACAACACAAAAAATTGTAAATTACAACAAATTTGTTGCAAGCGTTGTGTGAACTAAGATCGATTGTGTAGAAACCCAAAGCACTGAAAAAATTGCTAGCAAAGAATGTATTGTGTAAATGACGCCCCAAAAGCACACATTATACATATTTATATATTTATATACTTATATAGTTACTTATGAGTTAGATTGAGACGAAATCGAAAATTGTAAACCTTATGAAGCGCCTAAACTGAAATACATATTTATTAAAAGCACGATGGAAAATATGATATGTCAATGAAACAAAAATAAAACAAACATGTGTTATTATTTATATTATATTATTCATATTTTTTTTTATTGTTGTTGTTGTTGTCGTAGTAGTTGCTGTTCTAGTGACGCCACAGCACAGTTGTATAAAAGAAAAGTTGCTAATTTCTAGTGATGATCTCAAATTTTGTTGCGCGGCTGCAAATTTTCGCGATACACAAAGCGGAGGCGGAGGCGGAGTAGGGAAGTAGCGTTGCTGGTTTCGTTTTCTTTTCAGAGCAAATACATCATTGAAAAAATTACTAAATTCAAAATAGTTGTGGAAAACGTGTTACAAAGTTCAAAATTGTTGGCGAAACAAATATTAAAATTTACATATTAAAAAATACATTTTCCAAAAATGAAAAAAAAATCAATTCTTTTTCAAATGAAAAATGTATGTTTTCAAAGAATTTAGTAAATATGTTTTCAAAATTGAAAAATAAAATTAAAAATATTAAAAAGAAACTAATTTAAAAAAAAAAAACAATTAATTTCAAAAACACTAAATAAAATAAGTTATTTTCCAAAAAGTAATTAATTTCATAATTTTTTTAGATTTGTTCAAAAAAATAAAAAGTAAAATAAATTTAAAAAAAAATAAAAATTAAAATTGCTCAAAAAAATAAAAAGTAAAATAAATTTAAAAAAAAACTTTCATTTCATCAATTTTTAAAAATAATTAACAAAAACTAATACATAAAAATAAGAAGTTTGAAAAAATTAAATAAAATAATTAATTTTATTAATTTCTGGAAATTATTTCAAATATTAAAAAAAAAATTTAAAAAAAAATAAAATAAATTTCAAAAAATTAAATAAACATTAATTTCAAATAAATTAAAAACAAAATAATTAAAAACACAAAAATAACGAAAATAAAATAAAATAATTAAATTCTAAAAATTATTTTAAAAAATACAAAATAAATTTTTAAATTCCAAATAATTAAAAAAAAATTATTTCAAATAAATTAAAAACAAAATAATTTAAAAAAACAAAAATAAAGTAAATAAAATAAAATAATTAAATTCTGAAAATTATTTTAAAAAATACAAAATAAATTTATAAATTTCAAAGAATTATAAAAAAATAATTTCAAATAAACTAAAAAAAGAATAATTAAAAAATAATAATAATTAATTAAAAAAATAATTAAATTCATGAATTTCTAAAAATATTAAAAAAAAATAAAAAAAGATTAATTAATTTCATTAATTAAAAATATAAAAATTGGTTTCAACAGCGCAAAACCAACGACGTTACGCCCCCAAGCAAATTCGAAAATAATTTATTAAAAGCACATAACTCGATTTTGACAAACATTTTTCTTTAACTTTACTTGCATTTCTTTTTGTTGTATTTAGCGAAAATGTACACTTAAGCAGCATGTCTCCGATTATGAAACGCGCGTTTAAACACTTACATACACACATACATATGTATGGCAATGTAAACAATTAAAGCAATTTAGAATATAGAATGTAAAAAGAAACGCAATGGAAATGAAATAAGTGAAATGAAGGCAAAATGGTTCCTCGTTAGTTTTTAACGATTTTGTGAAAAGTAGTTTTATGCAAAAAACAAACAAAAAAAACTAAAAAAAAACACAAATTAAATATAATGTAAAAAAAATATATAAAAATAAAACATAATGTAAAAAATAAAATATATTAAGAAATAAAAAATAATATAAAAAATACAAAAAATTAAGAAGATAAAAAATATAAAAAATGTAAAAATTAAAAATATAAAAAAGATTTAAGAACATAGAAGGAAAATGTAAACAATGAAAAAATAATAATAAGACAACATTGGTTACAGAGTGTAATGAAAAGGCAAGCAAATGAAATGTATAAAAATGTAAGCAATGAATTGACTGCACAGAAGAAACGCGTATTTTTATAAAAACAAAAAAATATACATATATATAATAAAATTTTATAAAATAGTTTATATTTTTGGCCGACCCGCTCACACAGCCACTTTTTTAATTATTTTTTTATTTAGCAAATTTTTAAAACAATTTTATTGTGTGAAAATTAACTTTTTTCCTGCGAAAATTAAATTTCACAATTTCTCAAAATCTTTTTTAATGCAAACTGCAAACAAAAATCTTTTTAGAAAAAAAACTATACCGCTGTAAGTGTTTATTATATATAATTGAAAGTTATGGGAAACTTTAGCTGAAATATGAATGCTTTGAGAAATGCCATCCTGCATAGGGTTGCATATCAACATTTTTTTTTGCTTTAATTTATATGTTTACTTATTATCAATTATTACTATTTTTTTTTTTGTTTTTTCTGTTATATATTTTTTTCTTTATATATATTTCTTTCATCTTTGTATTTTTAATTTTTTTTTTTTATATTTTTTTTTTGTTACTATTTTTTTAACTGCAAAATATTATTAATTTTTAGTTGTTTTTTTTTCTTTCATTATTATTTTCTCAACAGAATATATTTTTTTATTTTTTATTATTATTTTTTATTATTTTTTTTCGACACCTTATTTTTTTTTTTTTTGTTCAGCTTATTTACGCAAGTATATTTTTTAATAAATATTTTTGTTTTCAAAATTCTTGTTTGGCATATTTTATTAAAGAAAAAAAAATAACTAAAAAAATATAAAATATAAAAAATATTAAAAAAATTATATTTTTCATTTTAGGCTGTGTGGCTTATAAAAGATTTAATTAAAAGATAGTAATATTTTTTATATAAAAATTTCGCACTACAATCAAAGTGTATGTATGTATAAAAAGATATCATTAACTCACCCACAACTCGCCATTTCACAAGCAGCTACATGATGTATGTACATATGTAATTATTGAAATAAAAATTATAAAAACAACATAAAAAATCAGACGTACACACACACATTTGCAAATATGTAAATAGTAGCATAAGCATTTAATGTAACATCCAGTTATTATTTACCTAACGGCACTACGAATTAATTTATGTATACATATTGACATATAAATATATATATATATATATATATACATATGTACATTTATACCATATTAGTGTGTAATTTGTATGCTTAGCTCTAGCAACTAGAAACTGTAGTTACTGTACTTACCGAATTAGTCTAGAAATTATATAAATACTGAAATTACTTAGCAGTTAGCGAACAAATGAATTTCAAGAAGAAAATAAACAAAAATAAAAATAAAAGCAAAAACTAAAAAAAAACATTATAATAAAATTTTTATGAATGAATTATGAAAAAATATGCGTTTTTTATTCTTCCTCACGGGCGATGGTACTGGGTTTCGATATTTGATGAGTTCCGTTTTCCTGCAAAATTGTCAGAAATACCTTAAGCAAGTATAAAGGAACACAGGTCACTATTTTAAAATTCGCAACTTCAGAGAACAATCAAAAATATGCAAAGAACATGCCTAGAATTTTGCTCAAAATACCCGGCTTATCTTAAGTCGACTTCGGAAAAAAGATTGACATGACCAGTTTGCAACGTGGTCTCAAATAATCAGGGACTCTACGTAGACTCTATCTGCTGGGGTTACGTTGGATTTTGACGACCGAAAAAATGCCTATATTCACCATATTTTTATAAAAATAAATTGATTTATTACAACTTTTGCGCATATGGAAGAGCAATTTTGAATAATAATTTGTGAATTTTTTTGAAAATTCAGCCATTGGCATCTGGTTTCCCCAAAACATCTCCTCGCAGCGGTTAGCATAACAGAGGAAGTATTCATCTTCAAATACCCAATGTGTGAAAAATCGGGAGAGTGTCCCTGCTTGGAACGGCACCGCCTCCTAGTAGCATCAAGAAGAACTTCCTCAACTACGTCGACAACATAAAACAATACGCCGACTAGACTCCGGGCGGAACTAACTACAGACATGCACTGACCGCCATTCACAGTGGAGCCATTAACACCTTCACCGACTCCCTCTCAGTGAATGGCGTACTAGGAGTGAAACCACCACCTATTGCAGACGAAGAGCTCGAGTTGCCGCGAGAAACGAGAGTGATCCTTGCGCAGCTTCGTTCTGGATATTGTAGCAGGTTAAACGCCTACTTATTCAGAATAGACCCTGACATATCAAACATATGTCCAGCGTGCAATGAGTCCTCGCATGATAGTAGCCACATCTACTAACCCTACTCATCTGACAACCTTCTCCCCTTGGTCCAACCCCAAAGTTTCCTGGGCCTACCGTTGGATGACGTTGATGGCAACTTATCTAATCCTAACCATACTTACGGGATTAGGTACCCATTACAACAACAACAAAAACAAGGATTCATCTAAAATCAAAAAAATCAAAATTTAGGTTAGTAGATGAGAACAGGTTGTGTTTAATCGAGGGATTTGGGGAAAAAAAGAGTTTTCGGCAAAGTTGCAAGCTAAACAGTATGGTTTTAGGTCAAAGCTTTACCACAAATTGCCTTAAAAAATTGGTTGTGGTCGAAAAAAAATCGTGCGATTATTACCGAGGTCATCTTATTTGGAAGAACTGTGAAAATGTCAATAAGATCGCTTCAACTAGTTTCTGAAAAATCGTGACAACCGGCCTTTGAAAACGATGTTTCGGGTAAAACACGACCACGGATTGAAGTAACCGGCCGGTCTAGCCTGACAAGTCACTCTCGCAAAAGTCTATCTCCTACATTTTTATTGCGATGGCCTTGCAATTGCAAATGAGAAATTATTTTAGCCATATCGTAGTTTTTTAAAATAAAAAATAAAATAAGAACAATTTTTGAAATTTCAAAACCCACGTTACCCCTTAAACGACCTCAACAGCTTGATCCAAAATTTTAATGGTGAAATAACTATTAAGGGGTCTATTATCTCTCTCATTGGGCAGAAGAAATAATTTTAGCACAGATTGAAGGAAATATTTTAATCAATGTCAATAGAAAATTCCTGTCCCTCTTCCATTTTTTCTATGCGGACTATGTTCAGATTACAAATGTCAGCTTTCATAGCTTATGGAGTGTGGGGACTTGATTAAAACCGAATGCTTCTTTTTTATAAAAAAAATTTGATTCAATATCCTAACTACGAGTTTTTGACTTCTTTTTCTTAGTGAATTTTTGACACAAGAAATATACTCATCAAATCCACACCTTAGGAATAACATCAATGACAATTTGATCTCTTTACATCCCTAAATTTAATCATTCCAATATTATCAAGGCGAATATTTTTATTTGAAACCATAGGAGATGAAATTGAAAAATAATTTGACATATCATATGAGGATGGTTACAGTATTAAATAAAACCAATGAGACCATTTGGATAGCTAGTGTAGCCATCAACGAACAGCAAACTAATGCACCACATAAGCTAATAGGCAATAAGACTACTTGTATTACACAATTTTTGAGTCGATATTTCCTAATGGTTCACACTAGATTTTTAGAGAAAAGCAAACATCAATAATACCAAGAATTTGCGCTTCATGAAACCCCATGTAAATGTTTCCAGAAGGCCTAATATTAGACCACTTATCACTTCCATCGCGTCAATCGTCTCAGGTTTATTTGCATCGATAAGCGACTTCACATAATCTCAAAAGAATAATCCAGCGGTATTAAATCACACGATTTGGAGGCCACCTCACAGATTAATAATGTGCTCAACATAAGTTTCCTTAAATAAATTAATGCTGTTCGTTAGTTGTATGGCACGTAGCGCAGTCCTGTTGGAACTTTAGGTTATCCATATCGACTTACTTTAATTTATGTACGAAACGAGTTTTTCGAGATACGAGCCGACGAGCAAGTGATTTTTGCTTTTAGTTACGAGCGAACTTCGAGATACGAGTCCGGTTCGGTCTTCGAGCAGCACTCCCAGCAGTTACAGTCACAGCAGCATACTGAGGTTATGCAAGAAATTGGTTTTGAGGAGTCAGAAAGGAGGTTATTTCTACAAGTGATATAAAGGAGATCTTAGGAATGTGGAGAGAGTTTCACAGTTCGTGGAAAAAAACACCCAGAAAAAGTTACAACAGGTCGTGCATCTGACCTTGTTAATGACACTTGCTAACTCATTTCCGAAACATTCTGAGAGGAGGAAGAAACAAACCTCATTGGACATGTTTTCCTAAACGGCTTACAGGTGAAAGCGAAAAATGTAGCGAAAAAGGCACAGACCAGTGAGGATATCTAATTATTTCTTTACATTCTCGTTTTGTTTTTGTGTAATAAATATTTGATATCTATAAATACGTTTTTATTATTCAAAACCACGTAACAAAAATAACTGGGGTGACATTTTGGAGGTTGGAACGGATTAATGGTAGTTCAATTGCTTTGTATGGGAAAGTTGCCTCGAGATGCAAGTACTTCAAGATAAGAGCAAGGTTGCGGAACGAATTAAACTCGTATGTCGAGGTACCACTGTATAAACAAAGTAGTGTCAAAAACAATAGGTTTGAGAAAAGCATATTTTTGAAAACTCCGAGATTGATAGTTGGGGGCGTTCATCACGTGACGTTATGCGACGAAATGTTATGCACGATTTAATATTGCGACACCCTGTATTTATGTAAAATAGTTGTAAGACATTGCTTCTAGGCCAAAAAGTCAAACTTACAAAGTTAGTTAAATACAATTGCATTGTGAAGGCTCGTAATTCGACGAACTTTAATGTGGCGTTGTTCACTTGTTTTTCCACAACGACTTCTTAGCATCCTAACCTCACTTTTTCTTCGCATTTCGTCTAATAAATGCTTTAACTCAAAGTGTGATGTAGCATCAAAGATTTTTAGTATTGGATAGTGAAAAACGAAAACAAAAGCATCTCTTTGTTGTTGTAATTAATATTTATTTTATTTTGTTTGTTTATTGTTTTTGTAATTAACCATAGCACACAGCAGTTACTTGCTTCACCTGTAACAAATCCGAGTCCATATTAACTTAATAGCCGAACGCGACTCGGCGCTCATTTAGCAGCGTGTACGAGTTGTCATCCGCTCCGGACAGCCGCTTGGCCGGTGTTATATGGGCTGATGCTGTTTGACACTTGCACAGCGCCACATTTTCTCGTGAGCCTGCGAATGTGTTGTTGTTATTGTTATTATTGGTGTTGTTGTTGTTTCTGCTGTCGCTTTGTTTATGTTTTGTCATAAAAATCTGTGATTTATTGGCGAAAATTGACATTTTACTGTCTGCGCCAAGTCGATTGGCCGGCGTGTAGGCCAACAACGGTCAGAAGCCACCTCCCGCCGCTGCCACACACGCATACATATGCACACGCCGGCTAGAGAAGTTGTTTGCACTGTTGCTAATTTCACAAATGTATTTCTTTAAATGTAATTTTTGTGTTACTATTGTTGTTGTAATTCCTTCTAAACTCACACAGCCATTTAGGTTTGCGAGCGCTGTGCTTTGTGGATAATTGCAACAAATTGGAGAAATTTTATGTTCGGATTTCGATAGGCGAAGGTAGGCGCTAATTGCAATATTTGCTGCTTTAACCGCAGTTCGCTATTGTTGTTATTATTGTTGCGTTTGTTGTTGCTGTCGCTGGATCTAAGTGCAGCTAATTGCTGACTGCTGCTTTTTGTTGCTGTTGCTAATTGCCATTGACTGGTTGCTGGCGGTGACTGCGTCGTCAGCGGCTCGTCTACCTACGATCCATCCACTTGTCGATCGGTCCGCTTGCGGGCTTCATCTCGGCGTTGCTTCTCATTCTCTGGCTTGCGGGCTTTGATTTATGTTTATTGCAGTTAGTCAGCGACAGGCATTCAAATGTTGGCACATAGCGGCATTGCCCGTTAGGAACACATACTGAAGATCTCCACCAAAGATTTCGAAATGAAGTTGAAAAAGCGTATTCCAGAAAGTGTAACTTTGTTTGTTTTCATGGAGTATACTTGAGCGCGTCCCCAAATGACGATATATTTAAATATACTCAAAGAACGATAAGCCTATAGGAAAAGACCCCTGGAATCCCAATTTGGTTTGAAGGTTACGGAAAAAAGTAAACATCTCGTATTTGAAAAATATGTTTACGGACGTAAGCTCTTAAAAAGACCATACCTTCGGGCAGGGAATTGAGTAATATGGAAAGAATCGTCAGACGACCTTACTACTGAGGCATCGCCTTAAGAAACTTTCGCCATCCAGTAGACTTATGGGTATAATAATGAATTGTCAAAAAAGTCTTGCGGTATTATTGAGTCAATTCGTGGCACATGCATCGACTGCTAGTGACTCAAGCTTCTTCAAGGATGTTGATGATTTTCGTGAGCGTAGCGTATCTTTAACCAACTTTACATAGAAAACGTTGAATCCATCGTTATGCGGTGGAAACGGAAAGTAAATCAAGCCCATAGATTGTTTGAATTTTATTGGCGCTTGAGATGCTTTGTGACCTTCATCTTAGGCGCAACTGTAAGATATGCCGTACTTCGCTTGTGTTTCAGGCCATGTCTTGCGACGCTATAACTCACGAGCGACTTGAAGAAACGATATTCAATCAAATACGTGTTAGCGCATTAAATGGGCATGTGTCAATTGATATGCATGACCCAATGCGACTGTCATAGAACTAGAACTACGCTTTCAGTGTCAATTCACAGATACTGCACGACTTTATGACAACCTAATATATCAGATAACCATTTATTTAGTCTAAACACAGCATAATAAACGAGCTGATAAAAAATAATAAATTCTCTGTCATCTCGTGTTATATCAGTCTCTAAGTACTGGGAACACACGTTGAATTTGTTTCCAAAATCCACGATGAAGTTACTGAAAACTTTACGGTGAAGATTTTAGAAACTCATTGACTCCATCTCCTTATTCTAACAGTTCTGTTAGACCACGCTTCAAACTAAAATTTTGACTCAACTTGAGAACTCACCTCTTTAAACCTACAAAAACCACTTTCTCTGACTGACGAATATCAAAAAATTAAAAACATTATTATTTCCTTCAGGGTACTCTCTGTTATGGAAGTATGATCCGCCATCAGTGCTAAACTTGAATTTTCTTCCCTTCATGTTCCTCTTCGCCCTGCTCTTTGGACTTACATTGTTTTTAATAAGCAATTCAATAAATCTCCAGTAAATACATTCATATAAGAATATTAGCTACACTCGAGACTCAACTTATGTGTGGCTAACGAGTATTAATATTGGCTGCCAATCGATTATATTCAATTTATCAGAGGGAAAAATAACCGACTATCAAAGAGGCAGCCTCTTTCTACACCTGCTTCTCGTTGTGACTGGTGTGAGATGCCTTCAGCAATATTTCACTAATTCAATTAAGTAATTAATTGGGAATTTTATTGGGTTTTAAAGAGCGAAAAGTAGGTGAGCCATCATTTTTAACCAATTTAACACCCAATTAAAACGATCGAACGTAAGAATGGCACAATGGCGTTACTGCGTTTATCTGCATCTGATTAAACGCTTACACCTATACATATATAAGTACATATATGGCAAAAAACGTACTTCGAATGATTTAAATCTTTTGGACTTAAGTCCTTTAGAATTAAAACATATACCTCAAATATTTGAGCTGATATTTTCGTTAAAGCTAAGCCTGACAAAAGGTGAATTTCCCACAAAAATGTAAGTTTGATTAATATTCTATTCTACAGTAAATAAGCTAGATTTGAACCTTCAAAATTCAAAATTCTTAGCCTACGTAGCTCACTATCCACATTTACACCAAATTTATATGGGCCTAGCGATTATTAGAAGCCATTTGTTTCAACTTTCAAATTTTTTTCCCATATTACTGGTAGACTTTTTTGTAGGTGCTGAGCACAGGACAAAGATAACTTCAAAAAATACTGAAACAAACTTTGGTAGCGTCTTCTTAGCAGAATGATTAAAAGTTTCTTTACGGATCTATAGTATGTTATAGAATCCTTAATAATAATTTTAGTTGCGGTTGCGAACTTAGTTGCAAAGCGAAACTTGGTAGAGAAGTGAAGACAGCGGCTATTCCACTTTAATGAGGAATCCGCATACTCTCTTGCACGAATTCCAGTCGAAATGGTGACTCAAAAACAACAAATAATTCTATTAGCGCAGCCCCTGAAGTAATGTAACACTTGTGATCGTTACATACTCGTATCCTGACGCTAGAGAAACTTTTTCATTAGAAAGAAAGAAATAGAGAAATCAAAACTTCTTTAGATTTTTCCTTAACTTGGTATACCCGTTTGTAGTTTGCAGCACCCATAAGAAAACGTCGGAACCCTATAAAATGTATCTACAAAATATCCGCAGGCCAGTTGATTCGACATTTCCATGTTATCCATGGGCCATACAAACTTTTTGGATAACTTTTTTATTTGACAAGATATATTCACGAAATTTGACATTTGACATGTATTATTAACCAAGGCAACGGTGCAATCTCCGAAGAAATTGTTTAGATCGGGCCGCAACTATACCCTATATTTGTAATACAAATTAACCGATCAAGTTCTTGTTATGAATCTGTTGTATTTGTGAAAGGTATTTTTGCTTTGGTTCAAATAAAATGAACGCTTTTTGAGTTGTAAAGTACATACACAAATTAAAGTGGTTTGGCTTCAGTTCAATGGTTTAATGAATTTTATCCGTAAGTATATTAATTTTTAATAAAGTGGCAACCCTGCTCAAAATATAGTTTTACTTGTAATAGTTTTAAGCTGCTTTAGTGTGCAGT
>JBAWJQ010004791.1:0-85099 GCA_037783105.1 Bactrocera zonata
AAAAACGTTTTTTTTTTTGTTTTCAAAATTACACTATTTTCTTAATTTTTAATATTTTTCAAAAATCGTAGTTCACTGTATAGAAAATGTTTTCAAGTTTAATAAACATTTTGAATTTTTTTGTTTAAGCTACTCATTCGGCCGGAATCATGCCAGCAGTTGAGGCACTATTTATTTTGGCCCCTCCGAAGACCGCCCATAACTCCGTTATTTTTCAACATTTTTGTAAAAAAAAAATCTTAAAAAATAGCTGAAAATATACTTCATTACATTCAAAGAAGTTCGAAATGTTCAATTGCGTACTTTCTCTTAAAAAAAAATCACGAAAATCGCCCAATTTTTCATGCCTCACACTGGTATAACCACTTAAGGACCAAATGAGTAACTTTTTTATTTATAAATTTAATTAAAATTATTATTTTACTTAACGTACCACTTGTTATTGTTTTTGTTTTCTCTGTTAATTATTTTCTCATTATGCTCTCATTTTTTTTCTTTGTCCTTACCGCCTCATTATCTCTCTTCAGTGAGTTATCTTATGATTATTTATCATTTCTGTTGTCATGGAAATTTGGCTGAGTGTATAACATCTAATTTTTTTGCATTATTTTTTGCGCTGCCTTCATTGCTAGCGACAATATAATATTCTTAACTCATTTCGCAACTTAATACTCTACACCATCTCTGCCAGTGTCATTTGCACTCTCCGCCCGCTGAGCTGCCGTTGTGCGCCCCCAATCACAACGCCGTGTTGTTTCTCTTGTTTGTTTTGCGGTTAGCTGGTTGTGATACCTCATTTTCCTACCACTCACGAATCATATACATATTTCACATTCATTATGCAACCACAACAGCACACACACATACACAAGTTAGATGTTGAATGAAAAAAGTCTTGCGTTCGTCGTTAGTCGCTTTTACAAAGACAATGCGCGATTTAGCTTTGAATTGAAAGCGAAACAAGTAAATATGGGTGCGAAAAAAGAAAGGAAGTAGCACATGGTAAAACGTAGAAAAAAAAACAATAATAAACAAGAAGAAAATGAATGAATTTGTTGCAAGCAGTTGACTTTCCATTGAAATTTCATGAAAGTGCGTACATTTTTAGATGGAAATGGAAACGAATTGCATTGACGCAGGTCGGAAAATGCACTCGAGTGTTAAAGAAAACAACGCACAGTGTGGCCATAGAAGCGGAGGAGACGTGCAAGATAGCTGTGATGGATAGAGAGGGAGAGAGAGGCGAGGGCGGTGGCTGCAGACTTGGCAAAGTTAATGGTTGCCTTTTCCAAGTAAAAGCATAAATCAACGTTTGCTCGCTTCGCAATAGAAAATGCATTTGGAAAATTCGACGTAATACGCCGTTAGTCTTTGAAGTGTGTTTGTTGTGGCGCAATTGCTTTCGCTACAAGAGACTTGCAAGCGCTGCGGTAGTCTGTAGAAATGCTGTTATTTAGATACACTATCGAGAAATATTTGGAGCAATGAGATAAACATGAATATGCTTTTCTCCAAAAAACGAAATAAGTTGAGTTAAACGCATAAAGGATCAAATATGTACATATTTAAGATTTTAAAGTTAAATTGAATGCTTTAAATCGATGTTGATCGAAATTCATCAAAAACTATCTAATAAATTTGTGTCATAAAATTTTTTAATGAACTACAAAGTAAACATCATTTCTATAACCTGTGCAGGGTTGGCCACGAAGTTTATTACGCTGAGAGGGAAACATCGGAGACCCTATAAAATATATTTACATTGTGGCAACAAAAACGTATCCGGAAATTGTAATTTAAATTCCCCGGGTAAATGATATTTCAAAAAAATGTATTTTAGAAATGGCTTTAGGAGATTAAGTTTTATCAAAAACACAAGCCTACGCGAGGTACAAAGCCTTCAAAGGCGGTCGAGAGATCGTTGAAGACATGCCACGTTCTAGACGACCTTCGACCTCTTCAACTCATGAAAATATTAAAAAAGTAAAGACATGGCACTTGAAAATCGTCAGGCAGGTGTTAGGGAGATGGCAAGAGAGCTTGACATTCTCTCGCGAGTCCGTTCGACTGATTTTGGTGGTTATTTTGGGTGTGAAACGCGTTCTTGGTCGTCTCGTCCCGATAAAGCTGAATTTTCTTCAAAATAAAAAGTACCGTAAACAGATCTCTTTTGGACATGCATTATCGTGCGAATTCCGATCCCACATTCATTGAGAGAATGCATGGAGAACTGCCGACGAGATATGGGTTTATGAGCTTGACATGCAAAAAAATCAACAATCAATGGAATGGAACCCGTTTAGAGTCGATCGAAGAGATAACACGAAATACACTGAAGACCATCGCAAAAAGTGCTTATGAAAAGTGTTTCGAGCACTGAAAAAATCATTGTCATAAGTGTATTACATTTTGGGATTGCTTTGAAGGCGACAAAATAAAAATTGATAATTAATTATTTTGCGTTTTATTTACAATTTCCGGGTACTTCACAACTGTCACATTGTAAAAATGATCAGCGTGACGAGATGAGTCAAATTCCCATAGCCGAACTACGGGAATTAATCCTTCAGGTTTTGAGATATCGATCTAAAATTTCGAATCCTTTTTGAATAATTTTCTCACCAAGAATATAAATTGATTTATCAAAATAAAGTCCTTGCCGAGTTGACAGTCCTTGGGCGGATAAAAATCCAGGTCCGTTCCGATTACGTAGACCCGACTGTCGTGGAAACGGCATGGATTGTTGTCCAATGAAACGCTGCTACAATCTCCGAACGAATATTTAGATCGAACAAACTGACCTCGTTTATTAAAATTTATCTGCCAATAAACAATTTATAATATAAGTTAGCTTTTTATCGCTCTCTTCCCTTAACACTTTTAAAATAATTAAAATGATATTTCTAAAATATTAAATTAAATTTCGGTTTTAATTTTTCCTAGGAATTTTCAGTTTTAATTCAGTAATTACCATAAATACAATAATTAACTTATAATTTTAGGCATTAAATTAACAAATTTCAAAAGTGCCCACATTAAGCTCATTTATTCCCCAACCACATTACAGCACATTATCATTAGCCATTATATTAGAAATTCAATTAAATTGCGCAAATTTCAGGCATTTATTATAATATCCGTTTAAACCTTTCAAATCTCCCGGCTGAAAATGCCGTGACAAAGCAAAAACAACGCAACTAAGAATAATTCTAACGCTAAAGTTGTAAAATCCTCCACAGGTCAGCGAACTTTGACTCAGCACTCACCTCAGCTCCAACGCACGGCTTAACACGAATCAACTCATCTTGCTGGTGCACAGCTGCCACCTCAGCCGGTTGGGCGATCATACCCACGCAATTGAATTTAACTCGCTCACACACGCCGCTCGTCGTGCACGGTTCACAGTTCGCCATTCACCGTTCGCTTGCTCATTCGTTAATCTGCCTGCCGGCGAAAGGCTGCAAAAGTCATTAGTGACGCGCATTCTCGCCGCGGCGTTTGGGGCCAATGTCAACAGTAACGGCGGCAGGCGGTGTGTGGGCGGCAAGCATTGACATAGGTTATGTCGGTGGTGGCAGCGCTGGGTGCTGGCCCGCCGCACACGCTGTAGGCTTGCTGACATTTTCCACTGAGCGCATCGGCGTCCCGCGCGCAATCCCATTTGAAATTATTTATGAAACTGTTGAGTGTTGCAAATAATTAAAATGAGACAACGTCAATGTGCGGACAACGGGAGCGCGGCAGCGTTTGTGGTTGCGCTGTGCGGACAGGGCGTGGCAGTGTGTGTGAATCTGCGGTCACAACTTGTGCGAAATTGCGTTCATTTTATTAGTTTTTTTTTTTTTTGAAACCATATTTCCATTTTCACACGTTTATTACAATGTAAAATTTCAAAAGTTCGCCTTTTATTTTAAATACCAGCTTTAATTATTTTTGAAATTAAACTAAAGCGCAAAAAAGTTTATTTTTATTGATAAAATTTTAAATTCTACTTTTTCTTCTTTTCTCTTTAAACCAAATTTATTTAATTTTTTAAAGTATTTTCTCAAAAATTATATTTCTCCATTGTTCTCTTTCAATTGCAGGTTGGTACTTCTATTATTCTTATTATCATTGCTCCAGTGCTTTCCACTTGCTTGATTCTTCAACAACAGATGATTACAATAATTTCACAAATTATACATACATACCTACCTATACTAAGATACAGAATCGTAGTTTGCATGTGTGTTTGTTCGTCTACAATCTTGGTCAGTCGTACAGGTAAGCCACAATTTGCATGAAGATCCCCCAATTTGCATAAGATCAGTTGACTTATTGCTACACAAGAGAATATTTGAGAGATAAAATTGCATTCTTCACGAACAACAACAAAATATTATTTACCAACTACTGTCTCGATGCATATTCATGTCCATACAATTTCATTGTGTGCTAACATTTGCCCGCCTGCCGCCCGTCAGATTCACCGTTTCGTCGCTTCCTCGCACACTCGCTAGTGTATCCGGGCAGGCTGACGGCCGGACGAGTGAGCGATACTGAAGATTTCGCCAAAGGTAGACGAAGAGCAGCGCGCAGAACAGAAGCATGTTCGGTGATGTGTGGCCAAAGTGACTTGACTGATAGTTTCCACCGGGAGACTGACGGGTAGTCTGGCTTAGGGAGCTCATGTGCATATGTAGATGGATGGGTGTAGCGGCGGCACAGTGACAGGCGGAACAAATTGCATTCTTTGCCACATTCACTGCTATTATCATCACAATTACTTTTATGAAATTTGTATTTTATCGTGATATGCGGCTTGGCAGTCAGTAATTGTTGTGCCAAGACGCTGCAGACTGTTGCCTTGCTTCAAGGCATGAAGAAACTGCAAACGTATATATCATGAAATCAGATATGAACGTTGCGACTAATTGCGCTTATATCAGTTTGTCGACTTTCATTACTTTCCATAATTGTCTATAAAGTGTATATTTTAGCTTTAATAGTTCTTTTAATGGCCGATTTAAATTTTTAATTTTTTTTTTTGCATTAGCTTGAAAAACGTTTAACACATGCATATATTTTAAAATTAGCTTCCTTATTTGAATTCATTTATTTTTTAATCGAATATAAAATAAATTTTAATGTGACATGCTCTTTATTTTTTATCAAACGTAGTTTTTTTATTTGTCAAAACTGAAATTGATTTCAAATTTTGTTTTATTATTTAGTGGCAACCTTTTTTCCAGTGTGAAAGATTTCCAAATCGTATATTCGAAGGTAGGTTAAGCACAGAGACTGATTTCTCGTGTGGCTGCTTTCTTACTTGAACAGCCGGGGATGATTGTGATGTGATGTGTGTTGTGATGCCCAGAACTCCCAGGGTTGTATCTACAAGACCATCCTATATCGCCCGCCGTATATCCTATATTCACAAAACGTCTAGAGCCTGCTACAAATTTGTTGATAAGAAAATCATTTCCTGCCAATTCTATGGGTTCGTAAAAAGTGTGACAAAAGCTGGGTAGTGGAGAAGCAAATTTCTAGTTATTTCCACCTCTCCGTCATTTGCTTTGACAAGTTGCATTATTAAAAATTGTTAGTCTCACCGCAGGAGTGTCAATGGGACAGTATCCAGTTAGAACGCTTATTACTGCGGCGATGTGAACCTTGTTAAAATCTAACAGTTCAAGACGCCTTTAAGGTTCCACTATGGACCAAAAGGCTTTTGCAACCCTGACCTGTGGCTATGTGAACCTTGCTGAGAGCTAGCAGTTCAATTGACCTTTTGGTTCCACTCTGGATCAAAAGGCTTTCTCTACCCTGGTTGTTCACCAGCGCTTACTGAACTCGCTCGAAGCTCATAAATTCAGCGCCCGAATGCACGAAGACAGGGAAACCACTCTCCTTCACATCTGGATGAAATTTGGATATGGATGGTTCAAAGGTATACATCAAGACCCGTCAACTTATCTTCAGTTGGCAACTCTATTTAAAAGTTAATATAAAATTAATGAGTTCTAACAAACAATGCATTATGAATTGCACATTTTTGTTAATCTTAAACTTAAAAAAAATTGTTAGAAGCTGAAACCCTGTTCCATATATGAATATTTCACATAAAACTGTATTTTTTAATTCTGCTTTAAATCACTCACTTTTGATCAATATGAGACCCAATACCTCAAAGCTTCAGATAAAACCAATAGAAAATAATTCGTTTGATTAGAAAAGCCTTTATAAAAAGTACTAACATTAAGCTAATATTTTTTCAAAACAACTATAATATCGAAGCTCACGCGCTTCTCAGCTTATTTCTGCTTATTTCTATAAACAGCTGTGTTTGTCAACAGTTTAATGCAATAAAATCTACGCAGTGGCATTTAAAGAAAAATAAAATAGAAACTAAACTGTTCAACATTGAAAGCAAACATTGAATTCGTGAAGCCAAAAGCGAGCCAACAACTTGTTCAAAGTTTTCAAGTGCAACTGCACCGTCAACATCCACAACAACTGCAACAACAAGCAACAGCTGCAGGCTGTCTGCAGTGCCAGTGCAGCATCCGACCGTTAACGAGCTGTGCCGACTCGCAGCTGTTTGCCATGAAATGCGCCGCTCTATTGCAATGCTGCCCACACACACACACACACACACATCTGCAGCGCTGTGAAGTTCAACAACTGCAACAATAAGAGCAACAAAATTAATATGAAAACATTGAAAGTATTGTATGGATAAAGCCTAAACTGCATAATGTGCACCGCCATGAACTTTTGTTGTGAGTTCGGAATATTCAGTTTTGTTTGCAACTTTTGCGCTTTTCAACTAGTTCTGCAACCTCAATGCGCTTGCTACAATGCGAAGTCGTCGATGCTGTGGCAATGAATAAATGGCTGTTCAGCAATGTATGTGCCTTGAAATTCGTAATTTTAATATTCCATTCATACATTTATTATTTACCGTGAATATGAAAATTCTTCGATCAGCACTAAGTTGGCTGCTGTTGAAATTTTTTTGTTTTCATGGATATTTATTGGGCGATTTACTGTGATTCAAGCGGCTTTATTATAGAAATATTATACAAAATTCAGTCTGACTGGGATGATTTGTGGACAGAACTCTCTTTTCAGACTATAAATTATAAAATACAGAGCTTTTTCATAGGGACAAAAAGTAGTCCGATAGGGACAGCAAACGACACCATATTTTTCCCCTCTCTTTTGACATTTCTCTTCAGTAAGATTTGCCATTTTATCATGGAAAGATATGCGATCCAACAACGGGTCGAAATTATTAAAATTTTCTACCGAAATTCGGAGTCAGTGGTCTCAACTTTAAAAACGCTAGGTTCAATTTATGGTCGTCATAATCGTCCTGTCAGATCAATAATTAAGCGTCTAGGGGAAAAATTTGAATTCGTGCCAGTGAGACAAAGAAATGCCCGTAGTGTTGAGAATATTGCTTCCACGCGTATTAATTGAGGAAGACACAAATTAGTCCCTTACACGTCGTTCTCAAGCATTGGGTATCTCTGTGACCTCCAGTCCACGTATGATCTTTTTGATCAGCCATCTAACCTAACCTACATCCTAACAAGATCAAATTGACGCAAGAGCCGGAGCCGCTTGACCACCAGAACGCCGTATATTCGTGAATTGGGCTGAGCAACAACTGGAAAATAATCCTGATTTTCATCGAAAAATCATCTTCAGCGATCAGACTCGTTTCTGGGGGAGTGGCTTCGTCAATAAGCAAAATATGCGTTATTGGTAAGGCGGCAATCCACACGTACTCCATGAGCCACCATTGCATCTCGAAAAAATTACGGTTTGGTGCGGTTTATAGGACGACGGCGTTATTGTGCCGTACTTCTTCCGTTATGTTCAAGACCGGCACGTTACTGTGAATGGAAATCGCTACCGCTCAATGATAACCGAATATTTTTGGCCCAAACTGGATGAAATAGACTTGGACAATATGTGGTTCCAACAGGGCGGCGTTGCAAGCCACACAGCGAATGTCACAATCGATTTATTGACAACCAAGTTTGGTGAACGTGTTATCTCACGAAATGGCCCAGTCAATTGGCGCCTCGATCGAGCGACTTGATGCCGTTAGATTATTTCCTGTGAGGCTACGTCAAGTCTATGGTCTATGCCATACGCAGTGACGATTGATGAACTTCGTACGAATGTCGAACGTGAAATTGCAGCAGTATCGGCCGATTTATGCTCGAAAACCGTCGAAAATTGAAAGAATTTCATTGATATCCCAAACCAAAAATTCAGTAATTTTCATAAAGCGAAAAAATAAACAAGTTTAGAATCACGACTGGGAATAATGAGCAACACATTTCATCAAATTTTTTCATTCCTGTTTCCTTAACTTTATATTTTTGCGGTTCTATCGATAAATCTCCATTTATTTAGTTTCGGGTATGCAAGGAAAATAGACGAAACATTTATTGCTTTGTACAACTTTTTTCACTTTTTCTCAACCACTCTTTTCGCAATTTTTCTTCCTTCTGCTGTCACTGGCTAACTTGATTTTTCTCTCAGTCACTTGGTTGTAGTTAATTTTGGCTGTTGACCCTCTTCAATTTTTAAGCACTTTTTCTCGGTATTCAACTTATCTGTGTTTTGCTGTTGCTTATCAACGTTTTACGTCAGTTCCAAGGATTCTTATGTTCTTTCGCCTACGCACTACACCGACGCATCTATCGTTGCTGTACTTCGCTGGGCTTAAAGGATGTTTCGGCGGTGCACATACACACACACACAAAGTTAGCACGGAGGCATGACATTACTGTTTCAAGCAAATAACATACTTTTGTACACCATAAAAACAACAACAACGTGCAGCCCACGCATCGAGGCCATGGACATGAATGTGATAAGACTGAATTCTTACACCCACGCCACTCGTTCGCATTTACTGTCATCGCCGAAAGGTTTGCGTGGCTCAAATTCAGGCAGCGAAAAAAATTCGCAAAGCTACATTTGCTTTACGTTTTTCTGTAATTAGAACGCTGATTGGTGATTTTGTGGCTTACACTTTTACTAACTTTTTTTTCGAAAGTGAAAAGGAGGGTTCATAAATATTACTTTATAAATTTCAAGTTATAAATTGAGTAGTTTTTGTTGTATTTGTCGCATATGTTTTAAAAAAAACATAGAGATTCGAGTCTAAACAACAACGACATAATGGAAATGGCTTTGCCATATCTGGTTATAACTGTCAGGCAATATCAGCGGGTTTAGATATGTGATACAAATGTTATCGCCAATTAAGGTGCGAAGGAATCGTTTTTCATTTTTAAGGAAAAGTAACATTTCCTTCGTCAGTAGCTATTTTCGTCTTTTATATTACTAACCCTCCAGAGTTCGTTATTCATTAATCGGTTCTGCTCAATTGTGCTCTATGCTTCTCTTGCCCCCAAACACTTGACATTGCACTTCCCACTTACTTGTAACTTCTTGAATTACACAGAACGACATTATTGTTATTCCCACTCTTTACGACTCACTCTATTCTATCTATTCACATTCTCTTCGTTCCCTTGCACCGCAATAGATTGTGTAAGTCTCTACTTATTCCTTTCCTTTTCAAACAAAACGAGCTTAATTTTACACTGATTTGCCACTCTCGTCTTATTAGCAACGGATTTTCAGCGGCATTCACCAGCATTTGGCGCGAAGTGTGGCGACAAAGTGGCAACAAATTTATTTAAACCAAAATGAATTCGTTCTCAACCAAGCATTATCCGTTGCTCGCGCGCACTTATTCGCCTCTACTTGTCCGTGTCGAGCAGTGTAGTTTGACAATTCTGTTAACAAGCGACTTCCATGCTTCTATTTGAATTTAAGTCCGATGATTTTGTATAGAATCTTCACTGCTTTCCGCGCCCTTGCTTCACTCCCAGCATTACTGGCCGCTTATTCTGGTTAGTGTCTTATCATTTTGCTTATGTAAGCCACGACGCCGTTAATTTTCTTCAATGCGCTTTACTCGCTCTTCTGCAACTTTTCTAATTTCCACGATTATCATACCGCTTTTTGCCAAGGATGGGCGTTGGCCAGCTGCGATCCGCTGGCTGCGAGTGGACTTGGCTGTGCTTGTAGATGTACATATATTTTTCTCGGTAGCAAAATTAACGTTATCTTTGCTAATTTGACTTTAATATAAAGTGAAAGTTGCTTTGTCAAGTAATTTGGCCAGAAGGTACTGTTATTTACTTCGCCGCTGTGTTTGGTAGGCGGCATTTAGTACTTTGATTATTTCTGTTGTTGTAGCTGTTGGATCAAAATTTATGTTGCAAATGTTTCGGGATTAAATTGACAACTCGCATTTCATTTTAAGTAAACTTAAGTAAATAACTACAGATTTTGAACGAATTTGAATATGCAAAGTGTAGGCAGCATAGTCGAGGACGTGTATGCGGATTTTGGGTCTGTATATGTATGGTGTCTGTTATTTTATGGAAATAATGTTATGTACTTAAAATACACAAACACTCGAACTAAATTTTCTCACTGATAGTGCGCCGATTTAAAATATATTTGCGCCTGTAAGATATTTGAGATTTTGCAAAATCGCCAGAAATCACTACAAAATCCTTCTTGTTACTCAAGTTTATGCTCATTCATATCGTGTAATCCTACCTAATTCCATGCAAAGCCACTGAAAAACATATTTTTGCTGCGAGCCCACACATAAAGGTCTCACATATGCCCTGCATTGTGTTTGTATCTTTTAAATTTTCTTTATTTTTTGTTTATGATGATCCATAACTGCTTATGTGCATACCATATTCTACCGTTATTGCATGAATGTCACATTTCAAGCGTTTGCCATTTGCCATGAAATACCAACGTTGCAAACTCCGTGATGATCGCCTCGGATAATAGGCTAATTCTAAATTGAATATTCCTATTTCCTCAACGCCGTTATTGAGTCAAATGTTTTCGATTCCGTTATTTTTATTTTGTTTCCACATCCATTTGTTTGCAAGCACAGCAATCTGCACATGTTGCTGTTGTTGTTGCGCCAATATGAATTCGCTCTCATTTCATATTTCAATCTCGTTTTATACTCATTCTTGCTTTTGTGTGGCACATATTCAATTTCAAGATTCATCGGGTGGAACTCTTTGATCATTTGGCTTGTTTGGCAAATTTTTTACTCATTATTTTAAAGTAATTTCATGGATAGTCGTCGCTAAACTTCAGAGTTTGGCCTCCAAACATATTGCAGTGGTTTTGGACATTAATTCCTAGCTTGTGAGAAGTTCGTTTAGTTTTACTGAGCATGAGCTTATCAGAGGCAAATTGCAAAAAGTTGTTCACTATGGATCCGACTTAGAAAAAAAGAATCTTTAGAACGAAGTAATTGCTCCCAAATTATAGTTGAGCTTTTTGTTTTGACATCTTACTTGCATCATCGAGCTTAGGTTAGGTTACAGGGTTTGTTCGGAAAGTAATAGGACTGATTTTCTTCTGCCGCGACTGTACTTCGGAGCACTGACTCGATTCTTTAGAAGGCGTTCCTAGCTAACGAACGAGGGGCTTGTCAGCTGTCTCCGAGCACCTAGAGAGTCAGGACAAACATTTTCGCGCGACGTGTTTCTGTGCGTGGTACAAACCGAAAATGCAGCGTTCGTTAGAGCAGAGGTACGCGATTAAATTCTGTGTCAAACTCGGTAAATCTGCGACAGAGACGTTTGATGTGATCAAACAGGATTACCCAGATGTTGCTTTAGCAAGATATGGTGTGTTTCGGTGGCACCAGGCCTTTTTGGAGGCCCGGGAAGAGATCGCTGATGAAGACCGGAAGTATGAGCAAAGCCAAAGTGAAAACGATGCTCCTTGTCTTTTTTTGACATTAAAGGCATTCTCCACCATGAATTTCTTCCTTCTGTACAAACTGTCAACGCCAAGTTTTACGCGGAAGTCCTCAAGAGACTCAAATCGGATCCGACAAGACATTGCAGCCGATTGGAAGTTGCAAGTGCTTGGCTGTCACGCTATGAGTAGACCTAGCGGACCTTAGTAATGCCTTTCAGTTTAATACGAGCAGATGTAACCGTCATACAGGAAGTCAACGCTTTTTACGAAGGTTAGGGGAGACTTGAAATAAAATTGTGATACTTCATCTAGCCCTTTGAATTCTGTAGTCTTTTAGAGACCGTGTGAGTAAAAAGCATATGTGCTTTCCTTGAGGCCCTTGCACATGATCTTGGGCATCCGGTATGTCCTTAAGTCATTTCATCTCACCTAGATCTTACTGTCAGCCCTTTCCAAAATTCTATTATGTATCGGTTTAACCGACTTTCGTATTTGCTGTAGTGGTTCGGTAGTCGAACGGCTTATTCTTGTGGCCTGGTACCCAGTAAACGTGATGACGCTTTTCGGCTGATTTTGCTCTTGTAATTTCTACTCGATTCATTGCATTTTTTCTGCCCACAACTGTTGAATGGGTCTGAATGCCTAGTCGGACACACTGCTGTGTCCATTTGTATTTCACAAATTCATGCAGCTGAGTGTCCAGACCAGATTGTTTGTTTTTAGCGACACATGTTGCATGCAACAATTGGCTTGTCGCACCCAGCGGCCAAATCAGCATGCGAAATAACGCAAATTCAGGCGATTAAATTTATGCAGGTGCTGGCGTAAAAAATATTTAAATTAAGAGAAACGAAATGAATTAATGAAGAAGAGTTGAAATTCAGCTCGGCCGACAGGAAGTTCGCACATTTTCACACTCAGCAGCGAAGCCTGTGACAGCATGCGGGAAACCGCGCCGCCGAGCCGGATGAGCATAATACAGCTGCCAAGAGTGTAGACTGCAAGCAGAACAGTGATAAATAACAGACAAAAGAATGATGTGTTAAAATTTAACAACTCAAATGGCTCCTCGGCTTTGTACTATAATAGTAACAAATACTTACATATGTATGTATGTGTATAGTATGAGAATGTGCTGCGCCACGGTGGCAAAGTGACGTGATGACCGGCCACACCATGGCCTTTGTGCTGCGCAGACAGACAGCGCAACACGCCGAACACAAGTAGTTACTCTGCGGATCGCCCTTCGGCGGTTCAATGCAGACTTTGTTGACGGACAGTTGCTGCTATTGTTGGTGTTTGTTGGTGTTTGTTGTCGTACGCTTGTTATTTGAGTGCTGCAACACAGATTGCCCCACAGTCGTTCACGGGAGTGGTCATGTTTTAATTTTTTTTCATTATTTTGCTTAATGTTTCATGCGGCCATTGGAGTTAGAGTATGCGTGGACATATATGTGTGTGTATGTGTGGTGCGGTTTTGTAGCTCAATTGCCGGTTGTGTTGTTGTTTATATTGTTTCTTGTTTTTGTGTGGTTTTATGTCGGCACTTAACCACCTCGCCGCTGCGGCCGCTTGCCACTTTGGCCCACCCCGATTGCTGCGGGTTCACGCTTGTTCGCCTGCAATTTTATTATTGTGAATGTTTGGTGCATATTTTGCTGGCTTTTATGTTGATTTTTGTGAAATTTATATTTATTTTGTATTTGCACTTTTTCGTGTCGACTGCAGCATGCAACCATGCGTACAACAGCTTGCTGCAAACTCTTTTGTGCAACGTCACTCACTGCAGCGCCTCATGCAGGTCTCACACTACTGTCTTCACGGGCTGCCAGCCGCATCAACAAATAGCCACACTTCACTCGACAAAAAAGCTAACCCTCTCGCACCCAAATTTATTCGCACGCATGTGTGTTGGCGCTGTAGCTTTTTGCGAATGAACATGTTTTCCTTTGTGTATGTGTTGATTGTGTTTTTGCTTCTTGCTGCTTGTGTGCAACGTCACAAAGTCAAGTGCAATCCACTTTGGGTTTGTTTCCTCACACACTAAAACATTGAAAAATCATCAAGCGAAATTGCAAACAACTCTATATACACACATACATATGCATCCATCCGGTCATCAGTCCATCGCTCTCTTCTCTTGTTGCTCCTTGCAATGGTCTCATATGCCGGGTGTGGCTCCATAGCTCCTTGTGTTGCTTGTTCACATTGTTCCCAGTATTTCCTTTTTTATGTCATATTGAGGTTTCCCATTCTTATTTGTAGCTGAGTTCCAGCCACAAAATTTGTGTTTTTCTTTGCCGTTCCTTGCAACACTTAATATTTGCTCCGAACCTGGCGATGCATAAGAATATTGTAATTGTGATTTTTAAAAGCTGTTTATTAAATTCTAAATTTCAACAAAAAGACGACGTTGGAAACAAGACAGAAAATAAATCTTTAGAAGAAGAAGATGCCCTACCCTTTGAATGACTGGAAGATATCGTAAAAGTTTTTTAAATATTCTCAAGATCACATCATGATATTGAAACAAAAGTCTTACGCAAGGAAGGATTTGAAAACTTCAGTACTCGAATTTTCAGGGTTTGTCCAAAAAGTAATAGCACTGAGTCGACTTTAAAAACTTTATTGAACCAATCGTTACAGTTCTTTAAAAACTTTCAATTTAAGGAATAGCCTTGAGAGCCGAGGTGTATACTGCTTGGATCCCCTCTTTCGTCTCAAAATGCTTGCCTTTCTCGGCTTTTTTAGGCAAAGGAAACAAAAAAGTCCGGAGGCCACATCTGGGATGTAGGGCGGCTACGGAAGCGTTGGGATGGCGGTCTTGTTAGATAGCTGTTCACAAGAAAGGCGGTGTAAGCCGGGACGTTGTCGTGGTGCAACTTCCAATCGTCTACGATGTCTTGTCGGACCCGATTGATCCTTCGTTTGAGCCTCTTGAGGACTTCCACGTAAAACTTGGCGTTGACGGTTTATCCAGGAGGAACAAATTCTTGGTGGACGATGCCTTTGACTTTGATGTCAAAAAAGACAATGAGCATCCTTTTCACTTGGATTTGCTCATTCTTTCGGTCTTCATCAGCGACCTCTTCCCGGTCCTCCAAAAAGGCCCGGTGCCAGCGCAACACACCCCTTCTTGCCAAAGCAACATCTGGGTAAGCCTGCTTGATCATATCAAACGTCTCTGACGCAGATTTACCGAATTTCACACAGAATTTAATCGCGTACCTCTGCTCTAACGAACGCTGCATTTTCGGCTTGCACCGCTCACAGAACACGACGCGCGAAAATGTTTGTCCTGACTCTCGAGGTGCTCGGAGACAACTGACCAATCGATTCGTTAGCTAGGCACACCTTCTCCAGTCGGTACGCGCACGCTCCGAAGTACAGTCGCAGCGGAAGAAAAACAGTCCTATTTCCTTCCGGACAAACCCTGTATCTTGGAATACATAGTAGTTTCCAAACCCACCGAACTCATTTTGTAAATTTTGTATGGAAACTCGAGATAACTTTTGTGAAGTTTAACTTCGCTAGATGGCGCTGTAGTCGAGTTATTTTGAATAATCGATTTTAAAACAGTACCTGAAGATTATAAAAGGTACCCTCATCTGGAATTCATAGATACTTTATATATTCTGAAATTGGGATAATACAGTGTCTACAAGTCTGTAGATAAAAAGTACAAAAATTTTAGTGATTGTCCTACAATTTTATTTTTTCCCGTCTCCATGTTGCAGTACTTGATTGATTACCAAACATTTGTTGCGGAATCAAAGCAACCACAACAAACCCACATCAAACCAGCGGCTGAGTACCAATAAAAACAAAATAGTGAACGGTCTAGAGAATGTTTTTGTGTTAGAATGGCGTAGAACCACAACTAACCGACTACATATTTACATACAACTCATTTATATATTTTACAACTGTGTGCGTGTACGTGTGCGTTGCAATCTATGCCTAACAGCCAATTTGTGGTGCGCCTCAAAGTGGCCAATATGCTGATATCTCCATGCATAGGCGACGGCAACAAACGCCAGCAGCATCCGTTTCGACAGTTCTGCTTCGACGCGCCCATGAACAAGCACATTTGCTCGCATACATATGTACATATATACATACATGACAAAGCCGCACATGCTGTAAAAGCCAACAAACAGCCAGACTAATCACACACACACACACACACACACACATGCAACATTACAAATGCACCAACATACAGACGACAATATGTTATAGTATTCATTAAAATTCACTTATGCGTAAAAAGACCCCCAACTATAGAGTCGCCAACGCCGCCGCCGTCGCCCTCCTGTCAGCTCTAATGAAGTGTTTTTCATGATTCAGCACGTGATTTGATTGCTCATTTCATTTCTGCCCATCTGTCGCAGAGTTGATGCGACTTTTTCTGCTGTTTCAACTTTTTTCGATTTTTTGTTCCTTTTTTGGTCGTCTATCCCCTCACAACTTTGCCGCTACGCAACTAGTTTTGGTGCTCGTCTGCCACACATCTTGTCTGGAGTCATTGCTCATGTGTTGTCTCCTAATTTGAGTTGATTTACTTCCCTTTTTCGTTTCCAAAAATAACGCGTTGGAGATTTGGTTTCGAACTTTACGCGCCTAGTTTTCAGATAAATGTCGCGCATTTATCATTTTCCTATGACCGCCGGCGGCGAGAACCATGTCTGTGCTGAATATGTTTTTAAAGTAGATATGACTATTTTTGTTGTTTTTGCTCTGCAGCCATCAAATCTGTCATTGTGCTACCATAGCGAATGAGAGATTAAAGAGTTTTCCCAAAGTCCATTTTCTTACAATCTTTGATTACCGATTGTATAAGCAGAATAACAATGCTGTAAAGTCTCTGAATCCGAAATCTCAGTTTTATTCTGATTTTGGATTGAGACTTTATTGACCAATTTTCTTACATAAATATTCAAAGTGTGTATAAAAATTTTATCACTGAAATTCTTGTAATTTGCTTCCGCTGTGACTGTACTTCGGAGCGTGCCCGCACCGACAGGATTCGGTAGAGGGCATTCCTAGCTAATGAACAAGGGGCTGGTCGGTTGTCTCGAGCACCAAGAAAGTCAGGACAAACATTTTCGCGCCACATGTTCTGTGAGCGGTGCAAGCCGAAAATGCAGCGTTCGTTAGAGTAGAGGTACGCGATAAAATTCTGTGTGAAACTCGGTAAATCTACGACAGAGACCTTTGATATGATCAAGCAGGCTTACCCAGATGTTGCTTTAGCAAGAAGTGGTGTGTTTCGGTGGCACCAGGCCTTTTTGGAGGACCGGGAAGAGGTCGCTGGTGAAAACCGGAAGAATGAGCAAATCCAAAGTAAAAACGATGCTCATTGTTCTTTTTGACATCAAAGGCATCGTCCAACAAGAATTTGTTCCTCCTGGACAAACCGTCAACGCGAAGGTTTACGTGGAAGTCCTCAAGAGACTCAAACGAAGGATCAATCGGGTCCGACAAGACATCGCTGCCGATTGGAAGATGCACCACAACAATGCTCCCGCTCACACCGTTACCTAACCAAGGCCGCCATCCCAACGCTTCCGCAGCCGACTCAGTCCTATTGTCCTTTCCGGACAAACATTGTATTTGTAACTGTTTCTCTGCCTCAGACTTCTATTAAAGATTGACAAATTTGTAATTGTGTTTAGTGAATCCAAGTTACTGTCAAGTGTCACGTCACGCCTTACCGTTATTGGCATGTTGTTACTGCTTAATCGGATGCCTTCAATCATTACATAAATTAAGTAAAACAAAACAAAGTCAAGCCAACAAGAATTAACAGTAGCTGCGGGCACAATCGTCTCTCTTGTCTTCTCAAAGTGTCGGTCATAGCGCTGCTGTCTACTAAAAGGAAAAGAAACAACGCAATGCATGTAAGACAACTTGATTTAAGACCACCAAAACACAAAAAACCATGAAACCAGCATTTTTCACGGTCACATTGCCCGACCGCCGACGAAATTAATTGGATTTCGCCAGCTGTTATGTCTTCATTACTTCCACCTAATTCAATTAGTAATGACGTTGTGTCGCATTGTTTGCATTCGCGATTACTGCCACCGAGTGTGTCCGAACGCGGCTGGTGTAACACGATTTGCTTTGTTTTCGGACATTTCCGCTGCCGGTGCACAACAACAATCTCGGTTATATAATCTGACTCCGACTGAAGCAACGGAAAAAGTAATCGCCTTGTGTTGTCACCACATACACGCACATATAGAACAAGCACATGTGTGTGTGTGTAGACAAAAAAGTAACAAAATTCATTTATAATAAACTACAAATTATAAATATGTTTGCATAAAAAATCGTGCGCGCGCTGACTTAACGGTTTGAGGCGGCGGCTTACCTTGGAATCAAAAGAAAATTATCAATTGCTGGGGCTTTTTGTCTTGGCAATTTATTTTATTTTTTGTGCTATTTTTATGTCCTCGTCCCACATGTGTTTGTTGTTGTGGTGTTTTCTCTACATATTTCACTATCGCCATGTCAAACTTAATCTGACTTCAGTGGGAGATATTGACATATTGTATGAATTGCGGCCAAATTTATAAATATGTCTATATGTAATTAATGAATTTTTAATAAATAACACAAATTAATATATGTATGTTAATATTTAGCACATTCCGCTTATATGTTTATCTGTATGTATGTAGGCACTCATTCGAAAGTGCAAATGCTATCATTATGAGTCAGTGTTCATTTTTGCGTCGTTGATCTGACTCATATTTCTGTTTTTCTGTTTCTGTTTCTGTATTCTGTTGTTTGCTAATTTCCTTGCACTTATGAATGAAAATGTTGTTATTGTTTCTTTCTCTTGCATATATGGTGCACTGTTGTGATTTACTTCCACTGATAATGCGTCAAAGGTAAACACGATTTATAGTGCAATCAAGGTAATTACAAATGTAATTACTGTAAATTCCACAATTGGTATGGGAAAACTTATATGTGGAGAAATTACAATAGAGGTTTAGGTTTTTTGAAAATTATTCTGATATTAAGTGTCCATTTTTCGTCTGATTAAAGCCGTGTGTAAGATATTATGGAGCCTTTGCCTAAAGAATGAATTATCTCGAGATGTTAGTGAAAGACATACTGAGTAAAAGCAGGCAAAAAAATATAAATATTTAAAAAAAAATTTTTGTTGTAAATTTTTTACAACATTTTTTCATTGTAAATATAAATATTCAAAACATTACCGACAGTCTTCTACCAGAAAATTAATATTCACTATTTTTTTCCTAAGGAATCGATACGCTCTAAAGTAAACGTTAATCAGATAATGTTCATGTTTTCTCCGTTCAGCTCTTCTAAAAAAAACACTTTGCATCTGAAAATATGTTCCCACGATATTATGACGTTGGACGCAGATATCCGTATCACAGCCTTAAGCGTATCACTTACTGCTGTCATATTTTTCCTGCTTTATCGCATTACTGTATTTTTTTGATATTTCTTTCCTGCCACTTAAGCAAAATGTCCAAATCTGTAAACGACTCCAGCATTGAAATTCGATGCCTTTCCTTCCACAGGAACACATATGTACATACATGTGTCATATAATATTTCCATATGTTATGAACGCTTTTAGTAGTATGTACATACATACATATGGTACATACATATGTAAGCATTTATTGAAGTGCACTCTAAAATGCCGCTTATCTTCTTATTCTTATCATGCCTAGTCGTTAGTTGCACAAGATTTTGATTGTTTTGTAATTTACCCAAAAGGAAAAAGGCTTTTATCTGTTGCCATGTGCGGCTGATAATAAAAATATTAACGGGTATTAAATTAATAATTTAAATCAAATTAAAAAAGTCATAAATCGGATGAATATTTTTTATTTTTAGAAAAAATTATTGGTAAATTTAAATATAAAAGAGCTCGAGGTAATTTCGAATAATTCAATATAATATGATTTAAATTAAAAAAAAAATCAAAAAAAAAAATAATTTTCTGAACAAATTTAAAGTGGGTAAAAATATTTATTGCAACTCAATTATAAATTTTTTTGTGAAATAAAAACAAAATGTGAATCAAATATATCTTTTTAAACATTGTAATAAAATTTTAACTTTTATTATTTTCTTTTATTTCAGGTACATAATAAACATTTTGAGGAGTCTAAATGAACAAAACGACAAACTCTCAAGGATATATAAAAAAGCGTGAGTCTTGCAGTAGATAACTTCTTAATGTATACAGTACTGAAGTATATTATGACAAAAAAGTACCCGGAAATTGTAAAAAAACGAAAAATATTTAATTATTAATCAATATTTATTTTGTCAGCTTCAAAGTAATCCTAACGATTTTTCCAGTCTTCGAAACACTTTTCATAAGCACTTTTTAGGATGTCTTCATCCACTTCAAAATCACACGTAGCCAAATTTGGTGCATACGTTGGTTGATCGATGTTATTCAATGCATTTTTTGGCTTTGAATTCGGTCCCAATCGTGGCTCGATGCGATGGTGCATTATCCTCGTGTAAAATCAATACATTTTTCTTCCCCAATTCCGGCCGTTTTCGACGGATGTGCTCACGCAAACGCCACAACGCGGCCAAATAGAACTCCTGGTTGACCGCCTGTCCCTCCGAAACAAATTCTTGATACACCAAACCATGAATGTCGAAAAAAACAGTGAGGATCATCTTGATTTTTGAGCGATGATTGTTGACTTGTTTGTCAAACTCGCTAACCCATGACTTGTAGGCAGTTAGGACGCTCTCCATGAGGCCTGTTTACAGTACTTTTTTTTTTTTGAAAAAATTAAGCCGAGCAGAATGAGTTTCATAACCACAATATCCATCAAAATCATTCGAACGGATTCACGAGAGATATCGTGCTCTCTTGCCATATCTGTAACACATACCAGATGATTTTCAAGCACATGGGTTTTTTTTAATATTTTCATCACTTCAAGAAGTCGAAGGTCGTCCAGAACGAGGCATGTTTTCAGCGATCTCTCGACCGTCTTTGAAGGCTTTGTACCACTCGTAGGCGTGCGTTTTTGATAAAACTGAATAGCCATAGCCTTTTCCAACATTCCCCACATGAAATTTTGGTAGAAATACTAAATTTGAGATAACTTCTTTGTTCAATATATTTATCCAAACTGGTTGACATATCTCTCTCATATTTGGCATAGTAAATAAGGACAGTCCTACCAACTTAGTATTTTTTTGAAATATCATTTACCCTGTGAATTTTATTACAATTTCCAGGTTCTTCTAATAATATTTCTTCAATACAAAAACTCGTCAGCTATGAGAATCTCCTCGCTCAGTTGCTGCAGTGTTATGCTTGTGATTGCTTATTTTCTATTAATTTTCGCAATTATAATTAATTGCATTCCCATTTGGTTTTCTCGCGCGCGCTTATGTAATCATAAGTGAACATTTGCTTATAAATTCGTGTTAAACAAATCATAGCCAACGTGCGCTGAAACGTGTGTTGTCTGGAATTCCAAGTATGCAAAGGTGATTTGTGGTATTTAAATTGCTCGCTGATAATTGTTTGTGATTGTCGGTGGAATGTTGGCGTAATACCCACAACACAAAAATATTTCTAATTGAAGCACATTTACTGTGTTTTTTCTAATTTGAATATTTTTATATTTTTTCTTTTCTTTTTATGTCAAAATTCATACACACAATACATACATACTTAAAAAGTATTCTTTGAGCCCCAGCCGAAAGCCTCCGATGCTAGCGCTGCGTTATCTTTAGTTTATGTAATAATTTTATTGTTATGTAAACTTTTATAAAAAAAAAAAAAAAAAATTCTTTGAGCAAAAGTTCGAATATTTTAGTGGCCTATTGAATCAAGCAGTTTTTTCTTTGCTTCGACAGATTTTATTTTTTCTCAGCTTTTTATGTGTATTACCTCTTTACTTCTGATCCTTATAGATGATACAAAAAATCGTTACAAACTTTTGGGCTCATTTCAAAATTCTTCAATATTTTCATTCTTGTTATCATTTCCATAAAAATATTGTGTGCTTCAATGAAAACTAAGTATTTATTAAACATAAGTGAGGCACAACTGCTGCTTCAATGCATTCAGTGCCACAATGTCACCCCGGATTGTCCACTCCCAAATGGGTTCACGGAAATGACCGCATTTAAGAAAAATCAAAAATTTTCCCACACTTTAAGCAAACTGCTAAGACAAAGTTAACGCATGCCGCTAAAACCTATTGCCTCCAACTCATTTACGGCACGTACATAATCGCGACGCCTTTGGCGCGTTTTCCGCCTTTTTCACTTTCATCAGCGCTGAAAAATTCCGGCCAAGCGCACACAATTTTCCACTAAATTCTAGCAGCTCAACAGGAACAACAACAACGGCGTATGCCAGCAAGCGTAAAGCAAAACAGAAACAAAAAAATCAATAAAGCCACTTTACACTCAAGCGAATGCATGTAATACCGTTAGAGTGGCATATGAACCGCTCGAGTGGTTGGCATAGCGATGCAAACGCCAACGACGGCCAACCACCCGCACCACCCCGTACCGATGGCGACACACGACCACATTGGATGACGACGAGTGCAACGGTGGGCTGCAGGCAGTCGACCGACCACCCGGCCAATTTGAGCAGGTTCATTGCACAGCGCTGCCGGATTGGGGTGCAAGCGAAAGGAGGTCAAGGTTTTTTCGCTGTGCGCTCAACTTGGGCAACTTAAATGTGGATTATGCAAATTTTTACTACTGAATTCATAAATTTCACAAGCTTTGTAAGCATGCGTTGAGCTTTTGGATTTGCGCGCGCAAAAAAAAAAAATAAAATTGTTGAAAAATGCCACTTAAATGAAGCAGCTTTGGTAATCAATGCTCATTATTGCGGGTTCAATGCACCGGCATTTTCGTTGCGTTTGCTTGCAACTTGCGAAAAGGCACGAAGAAAACGTTGAGTGTTTGCTTCGCTCCCTCGCTCTCTGCTGCCATAAAGTGCTGCTGCCGCTTCGCGCTTTTATGTCACTCATACGTCACGGCTTCCTGCCGCGCCAACCGTAAACACACGCACATTGGCTGTTTGTGCGGTGGATATTGTCAAGCGCACGAGCATTTCGCGGTCGACTATACTTTGCGGCGCTGTTTCTATTTATAATTTTATGCGTGCACATTTTCTATATTTTTAGCAGACACACACATAAATATATTTACATTATTTTAGACGAACTGTTTTTTATATAACCGCGACCTATTCATAGCACTTATGTGCGAGTCGTTCGACCTAATTATGTCTCAATCGATTTCTTCGCGTTCATTAAGCACATTAAATACACTGTGGCCCGATTTTACGGCCAAATCGATTATGTTTTTATTAACCAGTTGTTGCTTTATTATTGTTATTATATTTGGTCAGACACATTGCACTCAGAAAGTCGTAAATTGTAAGTGATTTAGTTAGATTTTGGTTTGGAAACAATTGAAAAAGAGTGACAATAATATTGAAAAATTGACCGTGTGTCATATGGTAGGTATTAAGGTGCCCCAAAAAAATTCAAAATCGTTTTAAGAATTTATACATTTGTCTTTGTTGTTCGAAGCCGGTTTCTGTTGCCGAAAGTGATCCTTTCTGTTGAAACTTTTTCACTTATATACTTATTAAAAGAAACTAAATGGGATATACCAGCAAATCTACAGGTTATTGGAAGCTAGCGACAGAAAAATTGCCAGACTTGGAACCTATTTTTATGCGCCTTTTTTAGAAGTTTGCCTGTTGTCATATATCAAACTGCGAACAAATGGGATGAGATTTTAAGGTCGCATTATTTAACAGATAATATTAGATAAGTAAGTGAGGATAGCACTGCGACCTAGGGTCTATTGTGCCCTTATTTAACAGAGTGCTTTTTGCTTATTTTTCTTTATTAACGAACAAATTTCAGTCGAGTTAGACATGCTCGAACATACCTATTCTAATTCTAAAACAATGCTCTTCCAGAAATCCGAATAGTATATGAAGGTGTTAACAGACTAAAAATGACCAAAATTATCTTGCACTTGCCTCACAATCTCAATAAATTTGCAGCGTTTCACTTATCATACTCAACAAGTGGTTGGACAGAAATTGGCGACGCAGAGACACTTCTAAAAATAGCCGAGCCAATTCAAAGCAAATAGAAATTAATCACTCACTCGAATCGCAAACTGGCGCGAGTAATTAACTTAAACCAATAACCGCTTATTGAGAGACTGAAGCGGAAGAGAGTTGAATTGAAAATAACCTTTAGTGTGCGTTTGACTCATACTAGCGGATATAATTATTAGCTGATTCATCAGCCGCAAACTGCCAACCAATGTCAAACTAATTGCGTTTTGATCTATGCGACAGTCGAAATTTCTTTGAACTATTACTTCGTCTACAAATTTTTTTTATTATTATGTTCAATATGCGTGCTTTCTTCACAACAAAACTGTGTAGCACAGCTCGGGGAACAGGCGGAACTTTCAATGCTCAAAGTATTGGCGCCAAAACTAACAGCGTCAGGGGTCAATTGGCACTGGGCAGAGCCAAAATCAAATAAATATGTATAATAAAATTACTTAGAGATTCACATCAAATAAGCACAAGCGTAAGAAGTGTTGTTCGGCACGCCAGCACGTGTTGGCATGCGGAAGATGTGGAGATGATTAATATAGCAGATATTCTTGCAACATAAAGGAAAGATTATACAATTGCTACCACAGTGGATTTTGCCGTTGAAATAGCCCGACAGCAATTTATTTCCACTTCCAAAAAAAACAAATTATTGGCTTGTGCCCACGATTTCGTTTTATTTCATTTGCGAAAAAAACTTAATTGGAAGCAGTCAAATTTTTAGTGTATGTTAGCTAGCTTGTGAAGCAAATCATTTTACATATGTAAGGAATATATTGATATACTCGTACATGTATGTATGTATGTCCATTTGGTGATCAACAAAATGTAGCTGATAACGAGCGAGATTTTTGAAAGCATAGGAATAGGAATGGGAACACAGCAGGAGACAGCTTTTTATCGCGCATATGCTGGTCTTGAATTTGACCGCCATATATAAATACCTACATACATACATATATTTATATGTATATACATATATAATTGTAAAATGTATGAAATTATTGCCACTCAGACAAACGTTTTTTTTTTTTTTGTATATGTATGTGTTTATTTCTTACAAACCCTGTAGGAAAAATAAAACATTAACGTTAGCCGCTGGAGAAGAGGTGCAGTGGGCTTTTGCACTGTTGCATCATAGTTTAGGGGAAAGGTGAGAGGGAGAGTCGTCTGTCACGACCTCTCCATCAACTCTAGCTTCTGGCTACCAGACTGATGCAATGTATTCAAGCGAAGGTGGCTGCGATCAAGATAGCAGATGCTCATGAAATGCAACTTCCTTCAAAGAGGTGTGCATTCCCTCAAATGGCTCTCATGCCGCCTTGAGCTTGCTAACAGTGCTTGAAAAGAAGTGTGTAACTTCTTTAGGAATAGCACCAAGCTACTTTCTTATCGCACTTGCTTGAATGCGGGTCACAGCGGAATAGAGGCGGCATGGCTCCATCCATCAGGTTAGCAACGAGTCGGTATTCCGCTGTCATCCGTTCTAGCGTTGGATCTCTCGTGAGCTTGACAAGCGCACATCAACAACCAAAACTTATGCGGCTACGAGATCTTCAGGCCAAGGTGGAACGTAAGCGGTCTTCTGAACTACACTTTCTCTTAGCAATTCATGGTAAGCGATCTGACTGGACACTGTCCAAAAGGCTCACAAGGGGTAAAGTGGCATATCTTGTTGGACGCAAATCGCCAAATCTGTATACAAAAATATGAAGTGAAATCATCTAGACACATTCTTCTCAACTCATCCAGACACACTTTTTGAGCGAATCTGGCGAAGTTGCTGATATTGAAATTAGTCACCTCAACAAATGTGTGGTAGACACAAAACATCTCGTCGATCTATGAGAGTCTGGAGAACCATACCCAAGATTTCTGAGAATCACAAGGGACCGGCGTTCACAGTTGTCCAAGTGAGATCCTGCGTTGATTTTGGTGCGTGGGTTAACCTTACCATGTTACATAGTCTAACGCTATATACGTTGTACTTTAACTCGAATAACTTTTTATAATTATTTTAATATATTTTTTTTTATTTTCGAAAAATATTCCTACAAGGTATGCAGTAGAACTGTATATCGAAAGCTTCAGTAATTACTAAAACTTCCACAATTTTACCTATCTCGCTCAGAGACGTTCGGCTTTCTTTCGCAATTTTTTACTCCGGTTTTTTTATTGTTGTTTTTATTTATTTATTTATTTTTTTTTTTTTTTTTTAATTTCTAAATAGCAACACGTGTCGATTGAAGCATCGCTCGTGTTCTATTACACTCGGGCATGCGAACATCTTTTCAAAGAATGCGAAGAACGCGAAGAATGGTGTTGCCACACACATAAGTGTGTATGTGTGTGTGTTTGTGCATATTTCTGTAAATTGACGAGGAAAATGTGTGTACATAAAAGTACAAACTTCTTCGCGAACTAACCGCCAGATAAGTGAGCTGCTGGTGGGAATAAATTGCAGTAGAAATAATTAAAAAAATCTTTCGTACAAATAATTATACTATTTCATTTCGTCTAACTGTAAAATGTGTTTCACCATCAAAACTATTTATGCTTATATTGACAAGAATTTCCTTCTGTGTCCGTCTGCGTCGCTGACCTTGATGCCAAATGAAATTACAAACAGCCATGAGTACAAATGTGTGTGTGCTTGGTGGATTTATGAATTTATTTGAATATTTATGCGCGTGGTTTGCAGTCAACCCCGCTGTGCTCGAGTATAAACAAAATACAGACTTACTATTTCTAAATAAAAATAATCAATACTGACATGTTTCAAGTGTATTTGTTTTGATTTCAGTTTTGCATGTTTAATGAACAATTTCCAAAGAAACTTTTCGTAATATTTTACTTACTTTTGAAGGTTAATATATTAGACATCAAAGTCAATAAGGAGCACTAGTCGAATTATGTCAAGGTTATATACTCTATATTCAGAATTGGAACTTTCAAAAAGTCAATAATTTTCAAGTAGACAAATATTAGAATAATGTGAAATTCAACGCTTTTGAGGTCAATGCCACAAGTGGCACACGCAAATACCTTCACTTCACTCACTTTGTGTCCAGGTGTTCTGCGTGACGGTAAATTGATAAATTATGTCATCGATATTTAAGTGTTGACATTTTTCAATTTTTGCTTGGCAGATGACTTTTTGTTGCAATAAATTTTTCAGGAAAATTTGCCAAAAATAAAAGCGCGAAAATGCCCATTTGTTGATATCGGGCATAAAGGTGGAAAAAGTTATATTTGAAGTATATGCACTAGGGTGGTTCATTTTTACGCGATATTTTTCAAGAATAAATTTTTCACAAATAAATTTTGGAATTATTTATAGGAGAATTGGCAAAGATATGGCGTCTTTATTTTTGATCCCGAGCCAACATTTCCTGTTCTCAAACCTCAAAAGAATGATCACTAGGATGAAATTTTCGTCGAATGAAGAGGTGATCCCTGAAACTAAGGTCTATTTTGAAGCAAAGGACAAATTGTACTACAATAATGGTATCGAAAAGTTGGAGGGTCACTTTAATTGGCCTATCACTCTTGAAAGGAGCTATGTCGTATAAAAAAAAACGAATTTTGCTAAAATATGTGTTTTAAGTCTTTTTATAAACGATTTTTTTTTTATATAAAAGAACTTATTTTTTATAAAATATTTTTTTTTCTTAAACTTTTTTTTTCTAATTTTTTTTTTTAATTTTGTTATATAAAAAAAATTATTTTTTTTTATAAAATATATTTGGAGATAGCAGAGGTGTAAAATTAACGCGTAAAAATGGAACACCCTAATATACACAAGCGTTTTTCACAAACACGCTTTACAAGCTCGCGAATATGCATGCGCACACATACCTACACACATATTTGTAAGCTTGTGCAGCTCGTTTAATTAAAATTAATTGATATCATTGACTTCCATTACTGAAAATAAATTGAATGCGTGAAGTGATAATAACGATACCGAAAAATATAGCAAAAGCGTGCAGCAATACGTACATACATATGTATGTACATATACTAATAAATAATATACAACATACATATGTATGTATGTACCTAGCGAGAATAAATGCGCAAACCTTGCTTTCATTTAAAATATTTTTTTTTTTTACTTTTTAGCCGTAGCTATTAATGTGTCCCACGCTGTAAACAATTAATTTTTCTTATAGCCTTTTTTTTGTTGATTAAATTATTTAAATATTTTCTGTGTGACATATTTTTATTATGTTGTGTTTTTATAAAATTATAAAAATTTTAATTTAAAAATAAAATAACAAAAAAAAAAATCATTCAATAAACAACATTCATGATGCGCTCATTAGCCTTGCGCACCGGCACAAGCTCGCATTGTTCACACAAATCTTTGACTTCGCGCCGTCGACAGCGAGCGCACACATTCCTTTTATTGTTTACCCACGCAGCTTATTAGCCTAGCCTTTCATATCTTATTTATGTGACCCCAATTATGGAACAGGGACAATGTACTCGCCTTTACCTTGCGGCCTACAATGACAACAACAGAAACACCCCCATTTCTGAGACACAAACACACTTATTCAACTTATCGCTGCCATATATACACTGCCACACACATACATACATATGTATCTCTTTGTGAGTGGGCAACAACGTGCATCGCAAATTAAGTTTCCGTGCAAAAATTCACAATTTTTTCTTCTGTTTTCGGTGTTTACTTTCCATTTTACTTTACAGCGTGACTGTTTACCTTTCTCGACCTCAGCGTTTAACATTTGCGCATTGCTGCACTTAAAAAAATCTAAGAAATATGACAAACTTTAAAAATATAATTTATTCTGTCGCAAAAGTAAATAAAGTCGCACATTCGTACGAATTACTTTCAAAATTTATTACCCTGTCACAGGAACAAAAGTTGGCCAGATGTCCGACAGCTTTACTTTCCCACATTGTCAAGGTTGGCTTTCGTAGGGTTTGCGGGCGAGCTGAAGTAGTTGAAATATGACAGCTGCAGGTGGCAGGACAAATGGAAAAGATTAGAAAAAAATTAATGCTGTCTGTATCGCAGTCGGTGAATCTTCTTGGGGTTGTGAAATGTGATTTATATTTATTGTTTAATCTCGATTTTCTGCTGTCATAGTCGTAAATTTATATTCAACTTTACTAAAGTTGAAAAGGCAATCAGTTCCTTGGTTGTCCTGTTGGCTGCTACATTTTATGCCACACCTTAAGTTATACATACATATATAAATATTTGACCCCACACTTCAACAGTAGTAAAAATAAATTATTTCAAGAAAATGTGCTTTTAAGTCAAAATCACAAGAAGGCAATCAACAATTTTTTTAAAGCTCTGAATGAAAGGTAGTCGTCTACTTGGCGCCGATTGTCAAATATTCTCACTAAAAAGTAGATTATACATTATATTAAAAGTCAATATCAATTCAGTTGACCCGCCAGCAAAATTCTGTTGATTGAGAACCATAAAAGCGAGGTAAAAACCCTTAATATTGCCTACATTAAGGCGCATATTATTTAATTTAGATTTATCAGATTTGTTTAAGCGGTTTAGAAAATGTTTGATGAGTGATTAAGGGGTATACTAGTCTAGAAGCATTAATTTTAGGTAATTTTTGAAGTGTCGTAAAACAAGGCAAATAATATTTTTACTATCAATTATTTATTAGCATTTTAAGAATGCAATAAAATTTCAAAAAATACCTGGTTGTTCAATAAGTTTTGTCGTTTGATAAAAAAAAACACAATTTTATGATTCAAAATACACTTTATTATGCAGTATTATCTCCCTGAACATTAATACACTTGTACCAACGATCCTCCAATCTGGGATCCACAGATCCCCTGAAGTGAGAATCCGGAACGTCTACAAAATACGCCTCAACAGCCGTTATGACTTCTTCATTTAATGAAAAACGCTTGCCACGCATAAATGTTTCGAGTTCTCGAAACAAATGGAAGTCGCTGAGGGCCAAATCTGGTGAATACGGTGGATGCTCCAACAATTCGAATTCATGGATTTTAGGCATTGTAAAAGTGCTCTTGTGACACGATGCATTGTCCTGATGAAAAAGAATTTTTTTTCTTCCGTAAACCCGGTCTTTTTTCACGAATTTTTTCCTTCATTTAGTCCAAAAGTTCGCAAGAATATTCGGAATTAATTGTTTTACCAATTTGCAAGTAATCCAAAAAACAAAATTCCTCTCGCATCGCAAAATACTGATGCCATAACTTTCTTGGCCGATTTACAGACACGAACTCATTTCGAAGCCGAACAACCAGGTTCACACCACTCTTTAGCCTATTGTTTTGATTCAGGATCATGATGATAGACCCAAGTCCCATCCACAGTGATGAATGGACCACAAAATCCACTTTATCCTTTTTAAAACGGATGAAATGTTGCTGAGAAAGTCGCATTCGAATGAGTTTTTATTCCATTGTTAGCGAATGCGGCACCCATTGTGCACACAGTTTTCTTAAACTCAAAATTTCAGTTAAAATATGGCTCGTATTGCGTAATGAGACGCGTAGAGCCTCTACTAAACCTCTCTAAGTCCAAAAAATATATCCATATTTTGGCTATGATTTCTGGTGTTGATGCCGTTTTTGGACGTCCTTCACGTGGATCGTCTTTAAGGCTTGTACGACCACGTTTAAATTCAGTAACCCATTTTTCTACTGCTCCAATTGTAGGTGAACGATCATTATATACTTTTAACATTCGTTCTTGAATTTCTTTTGATGCTGCACCTCCCAAAAATAAGAATTTTAACAGTGCGCGATATTTAATTTTTTCTATTGTAAAAAAATACTGTGACACGGCGACACTAAATGGCTTGTAAACAAAGAATGAATTGACAGATTGAAATGAAACTTCAGATACGTTCATATGAAGAGTGTACCAACAAAATAAAAAAAAAAAAAGAAAAATTGGGTAGTAGCAACAAAACTTATTGAACAATCTGGTAAAAATTCAAAATTTAGAAGCTGGCGAAAAAATCGGGACCAGACCCACGATTCAACCTTTCTATCAATCTGGGAAAAAATATTAATCCAGAATCATGTCGCAATGTCTGCATCTACCGAAAATTTGGAAAATCTTAGCTTTTCATAAAATTGGAACTGCCTACGAAAAACAATTTTTGTACCACCTTTTTCTAACTGTTTCGAATTATTATTTTATTTATTATATATTATATTATTAATTTTTTTTTTTTATTTCTGTACTGGAAAAATCTTTTTAATCAGCGATCACCGCTCTTATCATTGATATTATTTAATAATATAATATAATTACTTTAACTTTCTACTTAATTTTATTTTATTTTTTTTTGTTGAAATCCTGAATTGAGGTTTTCTTTTGGCCTCTACTTATGCAGGGCCGCGCTGAAATTTAGGCAATGTCAAATTGATAGGATTCGATTATAAAAATATCACATAATAAAGAAAAAATAAATACCACCGGCAATGACTCAATTAGTGTCAAAATATATATCCCAGTAATAATCAATATTAACGATGTACAAATTAACGGACCTCCACTACCTTCTCGTATTTGTTTTTATTAAATTATCGTTGACTGAAATTAGCGTCTCATTAACATTGTCGCCACACCTATTTACATACGATTGTTTTTTTTTTGTCACTTAGTGCCATTTGCTGAATTTATACTTGGACACATTTCAGTCAATGTTCTTTGTTACTCGCGTTCGTTCGTTTTATCTCTTCACCGTTCGCAACGACATTACCAAGGACGCCCCAGTTACGTCTTGTCGTCTGTTTGTTCTAAACGCCTAATCATCAAGTTAGCGCTTTTATTACACAAACGTACACGATGATTTGGCGTCGCCGTTGGCTGACGGAATTGTCTGTCTGCGAAATACGATGTAGTTACACATATAATCACTGATCAATAAGCCAACAAACTGATTGCCGTCTGTCTATGCGATGGACTAACAGTAGGATTTTGACTTGCTGTCTGCTTTCAGCTTTTATTCTATACTATTTATTTACTACACATATATACTTATTAACATGTAAATTTGTAAAGAGATGTATGATGTTGGTTTGTACGGCTTTCGGCGGTTGTCATCGGAATTGCGCGACAATGAGTCAGCAACAGCAGCGGCAATGTCACATCAGAACAACAATGGCGCAAATGTCGCACACACCCACACATACATATGTATGTTTATAGTATGTATATTTAGTGCTTTGGGAGACTTGCTGTCTATGCTATGCTCGAATGCTTTCAAAATAATTACGCCTGTGGCATGCCTCGTCGAAGTAAGAATAAATATTTATGTATTTCGGAAATAAATATTTGTATTAATATTTCCTTGACAATAAGACTTTTTCGCTCACACTGCCGACTTTTTCAAATTATAGAAACAGGCTAAACTAAATTATCGACGGATTATGGCGCAATTTATTACAGTTTTTTACATTGTTACATCTGATGAAATGAGCATGAGAAGATGTGCCGTTATTTATATAAAATGTAGAGTTAGATTTCTATATGATTTAACTTCATTTGAGCGTGAGATATAGACAGTGCACCCGCATGAAGTGATGTTGATGTAGCGATGTCCCATTATGTTGTGCGATCTGTTATTGGTTGATATAACCCAATTATATACAGTATTTCATGTACATACATGTAAATGATATAGAATAACAGAAAATTTTATATTTTTTCATAACTCAATAAACAATATCACATGATGCGATGTGATATCATATTGAACATCACCATGTGATGAAGAACGATTATACGATATGATTTGTCTTTTATTTTAATAAACATTTTTTTGGTTTTTAGAACATCTTTGAATCTTTTTGTTCATGAAATATAATCTGTCGATGTGACATGTTGCGAGTCATATTATTCTATGCGATTATGTAATTACATGTTGTGATGTCTGACGGCATTATGTTGATATTACACCATCTTGGTGGCCAATCGATCGAGTGTTTTCTCAATAAATCCATTTATTGCTGTGATATGTGGAAAGCGGCGTCGTCTTGTTGAAATCAAATGTCGCCGAGATCACGAGCTTCAATTCCAGGCATCAAATATTCTGTTATCATGGCGCCATAACCGTGTCCTTTGACGGTTACGTTCTCTCCGGCATAATTAGACCCTAACAGGGTATATTAAGTTTGTCACGAAGTTTGTAACACCCAGAAGGAATCGTCGGAGACCCTATAAAGTATATATATAAATGATCAGTATGTCGAGCGTAGTCGATTTAGCCATGTCCGTCTGTCTGTATATATACGAACTAGTCCCTCAGTTTTTAATATATCGTTTTGAAATTTTGCAAACATCGTTTTCTCTTCAAGAAGCTGCTCATTTGTCGGAACGGCCGATATCGGACCACTATAACATATAGCTGCCATACAAACTGAATGATCGGAATCAAGTTCTTGTATGGACAACTTTCACATTTGACAAGATATATTCACGAAATTTGGTATATATTATTTTCTAATGCAACAATGTAATCTCCGAAGAAATTGTTCAGATCGGTTAACTATAGCATATAGCTGCCATACAAACTGGACACATAGATGTAACGGAAAAACGGAAAAAGGAAACGGTATTTAGCTTCGGTGCAACCGAAGTTAACGTTTTTTCTTGTTTTTGAAGGAATATGGACCGATGATTCCACAAAGCACACCAAACCGTTATTTTTTCTGGATGAAATGGCAGCTCTTCAATCTCCTCATTCCTCATTTTGCTTGTTTACGTACCTATTGAGCCGGAAATGGGCCTCATCACTAAACAAAATTTGGCTCGAAAACGTCAGATCTTCTTGGAACTTTTTAAGAGCCAATAGAACGAAGCGATGCCGCTTGAATAGATCGAGTTCAGTTCAGTTCTTGCGTAAATAGTATTTTCTAGGCTTTCAATTTAAGAACTTGGCGTCAAATGAGCCAAGTCGCTTCTCACGTCAGCCGGAGTTGCTGCGATCAGCGCTGAATCGACTCTCCAAGGCTTCGTGTACACTCCCAGCTACGGCTGCTGCGCTGCACGTCATCTATTCTTCTTTACTGGCGTAGAAATCGGTTACGCGGTTGTAGCCGAGTTAATGTGGTTTATTTGGTCAAATATTATCCAATAATAAATGCTGGATTTCAAGATGAATGATGTTGTTGCAACACGACCCATGCGTAATCTGTCAAAAAAGGATACTGAAAAAAGTACCTCTGTTTGGATCACTCGTTAGATATACTTACATCTATAATCTAAGTATATAAAAGTAGTTTGTGTGCCGCGATGTCTCAAGGTGGTGTGATGTTGATTTCACTTTAATTCTCAACTAGATTTTCATATTATATAATATATTTCTTCCATATATTCATGGCAACTTAAGCAATAAATTTCGTTTACTTTTTTTTCAGATTGTTATCCGAAACGCCTTCAAGATGCCAAATGAAGTAGCAGTCGCTTTGTCCTTCAACAGGCCGATGCCATTAAGAAACGCGTCCCAATAGTTTGCAATTATATAAAAATGACTTAGAACTACGCCAAATCGTTTTGGGACGTCTGGAACTGATTGATATTTATTGCACGTACAGTGCAGTTGTGATTGAAAGCGAAGAAGCACTGCGCAGCTAATGGAAAATGGTTTAGTGGACTCTACAAAAATCTACGCATAAAGTATCACATATCCCACTATACTAGATTTCCAACAACAAATATCTTCTAATACTGCACACTTATGTATACTTAATAGTTACAGTCTCCTTTAGAAATCAAAAAATACTAATTTCTCGTGAACACATACTCTAAGCACAAATCGCCAATATGAATTCCGTAATCTCCGCGTTTAAAACGAAAAAGAATTCCAGCAATTCTGCCACCGCCAATGACAAGTCCACTAATAACGTCGGCACTCTGAACACCACCAGCGCCGTCAGTGCGAAGAAGAAGGCAATTAATGCACAGGATAACGGTTATCAGTATCTGCGACACATACGCGAAATCGAATCCGCCACCAAGATGTTGTCGCCCGTGGTGGTGGTCGACGACTTCCGACCGCCCTGTGTCGATGTGGTCGACCACGCGCCCGCCACCGTACGTTTGGCAGCAGCTTTGGATTCAACATTACCAGCCGACTACAATATGAACGGTGCCAAGTGTGCGTTGTTGAATGGTGGCGCTGCAGCTAGTGGTGGCGAAATGATGGTGCGAGTGGGAAATATGAACGCAACTAATTTTGTAGCAAATGTGGAGAATGGCAATTGCAGTGAAACACCCGCCAGCAAGACGATGACAAACGGACAGACGACTCAGAGTCCACCAACGCCCAGCAGTCCGGTGGCACAGCTGCTCGACGCCGACGATGACGAGTCAGAGCACTCGACGGCAGCGTGCACGAGTAGCTCCAGCGAGCAAAGCAACAGCACGGTGGTGCATAGTCCAACGGGCTTACGTGTAGCGGGGACAACGGGTGCCAAAGTCGCATCTACCGCACAAGCCAGCCCAGCAAAAAGTCTGCGCAGCAATTCCTCAACATCATCCTCATCCTCCACATCCACCTGCACCTCTACCAACTCCGCTGCCAGCACATCAGCATCTTCATCTATTGCCGCCATATGCAATTCCGGACCGAGTTCGTGCAGTTCGACTACCAGCTGTGATGCGTCTACGCTAGCCAACTCTTCGCCACACAATTCCACATTAACGTTGTCGTCGTCGACGGGCAGCGGCGCTAGTGTCGCATCCGCTTCATCTTCACCCACAGAGCAGCTGATCAGCGCCAATGCAGCAGACGCGGATTATGTGCCTGCGTTTCTGAAGTCTGCGCCCGTCACATTGCCCATCATCATGCCGAATGGCAACAGCAGCTTGGCGTCGATGCCACCACACTACCACGGTTACGGCTTGAATGGTGTTGGCGGTGCGGGTATCGGTGTGTGCGGTAGCACACCCGTTAATTCGGCTTCCACGACGCCGAAGCACGTGCGTTATCCAAAACCGCGTCTGAGTTTGAGTCGCTTCATCAATCATTCGATGCCGTCGGTGCATGGACGCCCGAATCTGAGTGTGGCAGGCGGCGCAGCAGCAGGTGGTGCCGGCGCGGGCGGTGCGGCGGGGACAAATCCGCCAAAGCGCATTTCGACGCATCAGCGGAATTTGAGTTTGGACTTTAGGTGAGTAAACGACACAGTTCTCTCTCTCTCTCTCTACATTTTAAGTCTACATTTACTTCCACATCACATTTAATACAATTTATGGAACGTGCAATCAGTGAGGCAGAAGTTTCCAAATTAAATTTAGCATTGCTGCAAACCATTGCTGTGTGCGGAATTACGATTTGTCATTGAATGCTGGCGACAACTGCTTGGTGAGGCGCTTAATAGTTTCTCATAAAAAAAGTTTGTCGGGAAAAGCAATTTGCTGCATTTATTCGCTATATCATGGCATCAAGAATTGCTTCATTGGCTGAAATCGATGCTCTCTGCGTCTTGGGTTCGCAGCATGCTCCACCGTTTTATTGTAAAGGCGCCACTGTCTGCTTTATGACCGCAAATATTTTCAATTTTTCTCCTTCTTGAGTTTCCTTTGAAAATTGATTTGCATCCGAAGGTTATGACTTGTAATTAAAACCACAAAAATATTTTTATTTAATGATTTCTGTTTAGAACTTGTATTGCGTCAGCTCGTTTAAAGGTGGAAGTGGTGTCTCGCATAACTCGGATAATAACATTTGAGGTTAAAATTGAAATATTTTGTTTATTGAATTGTGCGGCTTCGTGTTGATTGTGAAATATTTAAGAGTTTATTTCCGGTAGTAATCAAAAGAATTATGAATTACATCTTTAAGTTGAAAACATTTTCATTAATGTCAAGGTAGGGAAAATCAGAAGTCCCAGCTTTAAGAACTACTTGTTTGAATAAAATATTGAATTTCCCTAAGGTGAACTGAAAGCTGAAGGAATTGGATGGTTTAAGGGGTTAGGTGTAGTCAGAGGCAAGAAAAAATGAGAATTTTCAGTATTTTTTTTTTTTTTTTTTTGCTAATAAATCGTGTTATTTTACAAAAGCAGTAATATGGCATTATTGTAGAATGTGTTGACTTTAAGTCACGAAAATTTCCAAAAAAAAAATTAAAAAATTTAATTTTCAAAGTTATAGTGGTTTGTGTTGACCCTGTTCCAAAAAAAGGTACTTGTGATGACAACCATAAGTCCTTGGAGATTCATCTAAAATCAATCGGACAAAAGAAATTAGTTTTATAAGTAGATAATCCTGGACCTGATCGAAGGATTTTTTTTCAAAAATTAACAAAATGGCGGCCTCAGGAATTTTTTTTCTATATTTTTGCGAAATAATCAACAGTTAATTGGTCTTAAAAAATCTAAATTTTTCAAAAAAAAAATCCTTCGATCAGGCCCGAGTTCATTATGTATTCTAAAACCTGTATAAATTTCATTAAAATCTAGTGAGCGGTTTTCGAGTTACAGTTGTCACAAGTTCAAAAAACATAGTTTTGAGAAAAACGCGTTTAAAGTTTCACACTAGTGCTTTGAAGTGCGCGAGCTCTCTTTTTTATTTCTCGAATAACACAAAAACTAGTTATCGGATCAACGTGAAATTTTCAGAGAATATTTTTAAGATATTACACTTAACGAAAATGCAAAAAAAAATATTTTTTGAAAATTCTAACTACCCCTAACCCCTTAAATTAAACAGAGACATATTTTCAATTGTTCAAATTTAAAATTTGTACGTTTAATGAAGTAGCGCATCCATGACTGACGAATTTTTCCGCAAGTCAATGACATTCGCAGCTTTCGACCAAAAATGTGATCCTAACTGACATCAAAATAGATTAAAAATTTAATGGCAATGCAACAGAGGAAATAGACTGCGTTCATCCATAATGTTTTTCAGTCATTAAATGTAATTTCGCTCATTGCGAATGCTTTCATTTATGAAAGCTATAAAGCTTAATGAAAGCTCTGCCGTTATTATGAAAGCGACTTTGTTCATAATTCTTTAATGCCACGCATTTACTATCTATGCACATACTATATATATCCTAAAAAATAGTGATTAAAGTTTCCTGACTGTGTTTAAATTTAAATCTCGCTTAATTCTTTGCCAAATTTCGGCTTAACCTCCGGGCAGTCACATTCACCCAAGTGTGCGTATGTGCGCAAATATATGCGGGAATATCCTTCGCTTTTATTAACCACTTGTTTGTGGCTAATTTATGCGCGGCCAACCCCAAATCGAACAAACACAACTAATCAATTAGCTTACAAAGTGGATTCTGCCGACTGCTTCCCACACTAAAAAAGCACTTTGTAAAAGTTTGAACAAGCAGTGAGCCTTGCCAAAGGGCCACGTTCCATGCCTTTTTATGTATGAATGAATGTACATAGGTATATGTAGATGTGACAAAAGCACAACCAAGTACCAAGGGGCGAGTAGCCCTAGGCTTCACTGAATGCAAGGACAAATGTACATCTAACCGAGCGCTGAGGTAAAGTTTTATACATATGTATATGCGAATGGCTTGTTTGTCCGTATGTGCGCATGTGTATGTGCGTGTTTTTGGGTGTTGGCCTACGCAATTAACGAATTGACCGAAAGACTCACTAACAAAGGCCAATTCATTAGGCAAATAGAGTAGGTCTTTTATTTCCGTCACACGAGCGCATAGCACACAATGTCAAATGAATAAAGAAGCACGAGCTGAAGTGTGGACTATACTCTGTATAGTATAGCTGTAAATAAAAGACAAAATTGAGGGTGATGTACTGGCTTTTAAAGAGACGCGCCATGAAGAATGCTAATGAAGGGCTGAGCATGTTGTCTGTAGGTATGGACGAACATATGTGGATGGCATAAATAGGTGAGTTGTGATCGTAATCGAAACTTGAAGGCGCAACAGGCGAAATAAAGCATATAAACCTTTTTAATACACTGCTTTCTGGGTTTTATGGAGTAAAGCATTACAGGATTGTGTAAATTATACTTCCTTTGCTGTGAATGCCGTGATTCAATCCATTTCACATACAATGTGTGTAAGAAACAAATTTTGTTTGATAAACCATCATGTCTTATGATTTTTTTTGTGGTGTGTACGAACCCTCTATATGAGACTATTTATAAAAGGCTCCACTGAAAAAGCTTCTTATGGTTACAACGTCCATATCAATTGGCAGTGTGGAATGCACACACTAACCACCTGTGTAGAGTTCGAGGCCCACTTTGGGTCCGGTACCCGGTTGCAATGCAACTCCACATCCAATTGACAAAGTGTCAGTTCTTCCCGCATTCCGGTTTTAACCACAACCTCCACGATACTCCCCGAGGGGCCAGTCCGAATGAACAGGTTGGAGCGAACTCCAAGGGCTCCTGCTCCCCGTGTTGCCAGATTAAGCTGGAGCTTCCATACAGCTCTGGACTGGTGGCCATACATTTGTACATCACATACACACACCACTCATACAAAAAACCTTTTGTATTCCCTAATTCACTAACTGTTCGGTATTCCGACTAGTGGTCATTCCGACCACTAACAGCTAATCGTCCATCAGTCAAGATAATCCCCCTACCACCCAGATCCCTAGTGTCCGAGTACATCGGGCATTCTGACGCCCAATTCTCTACCCCCGACCCACAAAAACAACCCAATCTATCAGATGCAAAAATGCATTCAGAGACCCATGCTCCGCGGTTATCCTCAACCAACACAATGTTCCGAATGTGCTCATAAGTCACTCGGCCGTTAGAACTATTGTCCCAGAATTGGTGCCACCTACACCTAACACTCATCATCTAGAAGCCTCCTCCCTCTCCACGTAATCATCGGAAATCCAGTCATTCCGTAGCAATGATGCACTCAATCCCCTTCTTAACTGATGCCCTTAAGCATCATTGTCACCGTTTTTTCCACCGATATGTCATCCTCACATCTACACCTCAAGTATTCACAATCTCCGTCTGTTCTAGCTCAGACCACGACCGACCTTCGACCAAAAGAAGAAGGTCGTCCGAATTCGCACAACACTTACAGAGTGGCTCGAGCCGAGTATCTATCATAACGTTCCAAATATATGGACCACAGATGGAACCCTGCGGGCAGCCACGAACCACTCCAATCTCCACACTCCCATTCATGTCGACATTCTTATGGTTACACAGGAATTTTTTTTCACGTAAAAAAATTTGAAATAATCAAATTGAGTTTAGGCGAGCTAAGCTGCGTGAAAAAATCGCTCGATGCTGCCACACTATGACAGACTCACGAGTATAGGACGTCAGCTGGAGCCATCAGTGTGTCTTCTATGCGGTAAGTAGCGGCATCCTGCGGGAAAGTCGGTCCATTATACGCCAGCCTCCTTCTCATGTAGTATCTACGCCGCAAATCGCAGGCAGTGATGTCTAGTGAACCATTAAAGTACACCCAAATACCTTGCCATCCTTAAAGCACCGATCATCCGCATACCACAATTGTGGCCTCTGCACACCGACCTAGCCAATGCATTCGCCATTGCACAAGCACACTCGTAAACTCGTACAACAACAACACAATGAAATGCAATGAAAGCATAAGCAATTCTATGAATGCCAAATAATTTCGTATTCAGTGGTTTGCTCCCGTGAAGCACCCAAAGGAATATAATTAAGAACGTGGAAATTGAATGAATACAACCGAAACACACAATGTCGGTATAAAAAGTGCTCAATTGGAGAAGCGATGAGATCGGTGCAGACGCAAGTGAATGTCCTCAACGTAGCAACGACAGCTTTACGTAACTGTAACTGTTGTTGGTTTGTTTGTTGTTTGTTTGTGGCAGCGTGCAGGCGCTAGTTTAGTAATGGCGAATCGTAAATTAATGCAGTTGTACATGCATACCAACACACACACACACGCAGAAATATATGTGTGTTTTAGATTGGGTTGTTTGCCTACGCGTCGACAAAGGATACATTTGCGTAATTGCATACGTCACATAGCAGATAGTGTATTGCTTTTGCCGCCACCACCGAAATCACCGGCCCCAACACAGCCGCACCGCCCCGCCCGCAAGGCACGCTTATGTGCGTACATCGGTTTTTAATAGAAATTGAATGGCAACTCCAATGAATTTGTGTCGGTTCTTGATTGTTGTTAGCGCTTAGCAACAGCTACAAATGCTGGCAAGGACTTTAGCTGGCTTCAATTTGGCTTAGTTAGATTCGATAGCTTAACTTTAGGCAGAATTATTGCTAAAATGTTTGATACACACACACATATGAACGCTTTTAAACGCGCTGTGTTGCTATTGAAATCTGAAATTGAATCTTGTAAGCTTAGATCTGTTTGCAGTTTTCAATGGAAGCCGTTAGCAGAAGCCGCAACGAATATTCAGCCAAGTTAGAGCAATGCAGCTTCCATTCGCTCTATTTCCTGTATAAAACCAGAGTATTTTGATGGGATTTTGATTATTTCGAATCATTGCAAAGCAAGAAGAGACAATCTGTCTCCATTTGTAAACGAGAATATGCAATATTCGTGGGTCATATGCTTTTCAGGCCTCAGAAATTTACAGTAGATAATGACAGCGAATAATTCAACATTCACAAATGCTCCCACGCTGCCATAAAAATAATTATTTATTAATAAGAAATCATATTTATTGTTAAAAAGTAACTTAAGTAAGATCTATTATCCTGTCGTTGTTAAAGCGAATATTTTCCTTTACTACAAAACAAATATCCCCTCAAAAGCAGAAATTTTGCGCTTTCATTCTGAGTCATGAGTTCTACAGTTTTTCTTTCTTCAACATTGTTTCCGTAACATTTTTCGTGCATTTCTTTAATTTGTCCCCCGTTGTCTCTAAATGTTTTTTTTTTCTTTTTAAGCCTAAGAGCAGCAATTTCGTTCAGTCCATTATTTTAGTGCGTCAAGGCGCGTCCAACGTAATTGACAAGCCACACAGCCACAGACAAAAGCGGGCGAAATGAAAATGAACGAAACAAATGAGAAAAGAATTAAAACAAAAACACTTTTCTTTATTACCTTTCGTGTACTTCATTTTGGGCGTAACAATTTGAAACTTGAAAGCACAGCGGGCGGTAGTTCTATTACATATTTGCGGTTGCAAACTTTGACAGCCATGCGAAGGGGAGCGCTGTCTACAGGTGGGTGAGCGGGAGGACAGGTGTGTTGTTTCGCATACTTTACGTTATAGTTTGGCGTCCACTTTGGCGCCAGTCTTTCAATTGACGAGCTCTGGAAATATGCATGGCGCCTACTGCCTGCCACAAGCCACACGCAATGAACTTACAGTACGTACAGCTCAGCTAGTTGAACGGTCTGCAGTACACGCCGCACCCCAAAAAGGAAGTTGCCATTTACTTACCTTCAAGTAAATGTCTATATGTATATTTAAGGGTGAGGCGGTAAGTGGCGTGTGTCATGCGACCAACACAACGATTGCCACTTCGTGCGCTTCAATCAACTTTCTCATGCACTTCGTGTATGCTTTCCTTTGCCATCGAAGCCTTGGCTTTGACGTTCAATGACAAATGGATGAAATTTTTCAATAAAATTTAATGAATATAGAAATTGCTGTTATTTCTTTGCTGCGACAGTTCAACGTTTTTAATGTCGTTACATTTATTTTTCAAGGCGATTGTGAGCCCTAATTGCTTTTAGCTAACAAGTCAGTTGTTGTTTATATTAATATTATTCATTGCAAAATATTCCATCACACTTTTACTTGGTGACTAAGAGGCATCCGAAAAGTATTGGCACAGTTGTGGTTGTCTCGCTGATTTTTGTTTGAATTTCACCTTAGGTTTATAATTTTAAAGAGTTTCAAAAGAGGGTTTTATATTCATAACACATTTTTCTTATCCCCAATTCTTGGAAAAAAATTATAAAACTATTTTATTTAAAGACAAAATGCATTTCCAATCCTGAGCCGTCAGATCTTTTTGATCTTTCGGACTTGATAAAAAAAACTAACTAACTAAAACCTGGAAAACACATCAAGTCGAGAAGTCTTCATTAATGTAATTAAACCAAAGAAATTACTTCGGGACTTTGGCATTCACATATGTACGTATGTATATAGCATTTCATGACAGCTACCGTTAATTTCCTCACCACCTGCATCTTTGACCGCTATGAAACGCTCGCCGAGGGTGTGTTCTGGTATGACGCCGTCGATTGCGTGATTTCAAACCAGTTGCATGTCTTAATCCTCACTCGTATCACTGCTATGTACATAAGTACATATGTATTTATTTGCAAAATCACATATGTATGTACATGAAGTCACACATTGTTTATTGCATCACTTTAAGGTTTGTCCTCTGCGCTCGTAATACTCACAGCGACTGTTATATACATTTACTATGCATTTTGCACGCCATAATCGGCGTAAGTGCTTTGCTGTCGCCCGTCACAATTACTGCTATTCTGCCCTCCTTGCAATGAGTTTTCACGTCGAATTTCATTACCACATAAAAGCCCTTTTCGATTAAATTGTGATTTTTATATTCTCACATTTGCTTATGTTAGTCGGCGTTGAAAAAATTGCAGTAATTTTATTTGTGCTTGTGTGTGTTTGTGCGAATTTCCTTGTAACTGCAACGTTTTAGTGCGCAATATTGCTGTTATAAATCAATTTACATGCCAGACGCGTTGTTGACACCGAGAAAACCAACAAATCGAATATGCCAACAGCAACGCAATCGTCTGCGAACATTCTGTTGTTAATGTTCGTGTTGAATTTTATGTTAAACAATGAATGTTAGAGCGAAAATGTGCAATATGCTGTTAAATGGGTTATGCTATTTCAGAATTTAACAGCGATGTTAACAGCTATATTTAATATTTGAAAGCCGTAACAGTTTTTTCTTTTTTTCCATTTTCATTACAAATTTGAAGTGTTTTTAAAAATTGCTGTGCCTAGAATCAGAGAGTTTGTCCTGACTAAGTGCCAAAAGAGCAAGTAACTAATAGCTCTCTTTGAAATGTACTGTATACTTACATATGTATTGACGCCTCTGCAAGGAAAGTAAAAGCATTTTTACATGATAATAGTACAAAAAATCTGCTAAACCAACTTGTCTGCAATTTGCAAAATTGATCGATTCATTATTAGATAAAATTTTGATAACTCTCAAAAACGATAAAAAAACATTTGAATTTTCTTTAAATAAATTTTTCTTTTTGGAATTCTTCATTTAATAGTCCCTCTAGGGTAGGGGTATAATAAAATTCGTTTCAGACTAATTGAGAGTAATTAATGTTCTACCGTAGAAAAATTTATCAAAATTATGTTTTAAACAAATTTATTGAAAAAAAAACTTGTTTTAAAGGGTTATATACATTTAGAAGGTCTAAAAAATATAAAAATTATAATTTTTTTTTAACAAAATGGCGGTTTCTCAAAAAAAAGTATCGAGTCTTGACCAAAATTTCGGCCTTAAATTGTATATAAAACAAGAAAAAACGTTAACTTCGGTTGCACCGAAGCTAAATACCCTTCACAGGTGCATTTCTGTTAGTAACTATGTGTCCAGTTTGTAAGGCAGCTATAAGTTATAGTTAACCGATCTGAACAATTTCTTCGGAGATTACATTGTTGCTTTAGAAAATAATATATACCAAATTTCGTGGATATATCTTGTCAAATGTGAAAGTTTTCCATACAAGAACTTGATTCCGATCGTTCAGTTTGTATGGCAGCTATATGCTATAGTCGACCGATCTGAACAATTTCTTCGGAGATTACATTGTTGCCTTAGAAAATAATATATATCAAATTTCGTGAATATATCTTGTCAAATGTGAAAGTTGTCCATACAAGAACTTGATTCAGATCGTTCAGTTTGTATGGCAGCTATATGCTATAGTCAACCGATCTGAACAATTTCTTCGGAGATTACATTGTTGCCTTAGAAAATAATATATACCAAATTTCGTGAATATATCTTGTCAAATGTGAAAGTTGTCCATACAAGAACTTGATTCAGATCGTTCAGTTTGTATGGCAGCTATATGCTATAGTCAACCGATCTGAACAATTTCTTCGGAGATTACATTGTTGCCTTAGAAAATAATATATACCAAATTTCGTGAATATATCTTGTCAAATGTGAAAGTTGTCCATACAAGAACTTGATTCCGATCGTTCAGTTTGTATGGCAGCTATATGCTATAGTCGACCGATCTGAACAATTTCTTCGGAGATTACATTGTTGCCTTAGAAAATAATATATACCAAATTTCGTGAATATATCTTGTCAAATGTGAAAGTTTTCCATATAAGAACTTGATTCCGATCGTTCAGTTTGTATGGCAGCTATATGCTATAGTGGTCCGATATCGGCCGTTCCGACAAATGTGCAGCTTCTTGAAGAGAAAATGACGTTTGCAAAATTTCAAAACGATATCTTAAAAACTGAGGGACTAGTTCGTATATATACAGACAGACGGACAGACGGACAGACAGACGGACATGGCTAAATCGACTCAGCTCGACATATTGATCATTTATATATATACTTTATAGGGTCTCCGACGATTCCTTCTGGGTGTTACAAACTTCGTGACAAACTTAATATACCCTGTTCAGGGTATAAAAATATTTATCGATGAGAAAGAATTTGAGACTAATCGGTTTTCGAGTAATGTTGGTCACCGACTTTCGAAAGTATTCACCGGAACGATATAAATTTTCTGTGTGTATTCTTAATTATATGTACATTAAATGAAATAAAACAAAAATCCATTTTTTCAAAATTCTAAATGCATGTATGTATATAACCCCTTAATGTGTCTTCCAGGCCATAAATAAGTCCATAATTCAATAAAAATAATTTCGATTGCTTTTGACAGGATTGATTAATTGCACATTTTAAATACTCTTATTAATATTTATTACACATTATTTTATTTTTTTTTTATTGAATTTTCCTTACCTAAATGGCACTTCATCCTCCACCCTTTAATATTACACTTCACTTTCACTTCATTAAATTTACGAGCATTTTTTTATCTGATCTGTCAGTCCTGCAATGAAATTAAAAATTCGTCTTATCTCGCCACATTTCGATTCGTTGCGCTTTTCTCACTGCACTCACTGCAAAAGCAATCCACAAAAAGCTTGCTGCATTGCCATTGTCCTTCACAAAAAATCTGTCTGCGCTGCTGTTTTACTTTATCTTTTCCCTTTCATCGGAAATTGTTGCATTTGCAATGGCAATAAAGCTTTTCTAACCGCCAAAGTCGAAAAAAAAACTAAATCAAAAAGTCAAAAATCCAAAACTGTGAAAGAAACAACAAAATTGACTGACCCACATGCCTGACATTTTGTTGGGCGTTTACATGGTCATTGGATTGACAGACAGAGCCTAAACCAACGGCGCCATATGTTGCTACTGCTGCCAACGTTTGATTGCTCACTTTGCACTGCGCCCGATAAATCGCTGGGGTAGCGTGCGGAACGCCCATATTTCTTTCAACTTTCAACACAACAGCAACAAAAAGTGTGGCAAAGTGTGCGAAACACAATCACTGCAAAATTTATTAACTCCTTTTTTATTGGCAAAGTCGATCGCATTGCAATTACAATTCGTTTTCCAAATGCACTTGCGCTCTTTGTTTTTTCTTTGCTCTCCATTGGTGTGAGACTCCATAACGTTGTTGTTGCGCAAATTTTGTAATTGTCATTTCAAAGTCAATTTATTAGGATTTTACAGCCAGCGTAGGTTTTTTTTTTTTTTTTTTTTTTTTTTTTTTTTTTTTTTTTTTAAAGTAGGGGGAAGCATCGAAAGCCGGAGTGCGGGACTTTAATCCGCTAAACCTAACCTACTCCCACCTTATGTCTCTCCCACGGGACCACTGGACAAAGTATTACTTCATGGGAGAGAAGAAGACGTTTAAGTCTCCTCTATTGCACGGACTGACTGACGCCTAATCTGTTCTAATTGTCTCAATTTTGTCATAATTTGATTTGCCGCTTCACTGACAGCTTTCCACTTTACAGGGGACTCGCACATAAGTGCTGTCAAATTTTCCACCGTGATACTACCTCCAAGGGTGGTTTTCAGCTTTCCCCTTATGCTTGAAAACCGAGGGCAATAAAAGAACACGTGTTCAGAGTCTTCTCTACACTCTGAACACGTCGGACAGTATGGACTAAAGTCATGATTATATTTGAAAAGGTAGCTTCTGAAGCAACCATGCCCACTGAGTATTTGGGTAAGATGGAAATCCAGATCCCCATGCTGTCTACCTATCCACGAGTGTATGTCCGGAATCAGTCGGTAGGTCCACCGTCCTTTGCATGAAGTTTGCCACCGTTGCTGCCACATTGCAATGCTTTTATTTCTCTCTTCTCTTTTTGCTGTGGTAGACGTCTCTGATAAACTATATATTCGCGCGAATTCGTCTCCCTGGATGTCAATCGGTGCCATACTGGCTAATACCTCGGCGGCATCAATTGAAATAGTTCGGAAAGCACTTATCACGCGTATTGCTGATAGCCTATGCACTGTATTAATTGGTTTAGCATATGATTTTATTTCTAGCGCCTGTATCCATATAGGAGCCGCATACAGGATAACTGAACTTATTACCCTAGCTATTAAACATCGTCGGCTGGAACGCACACAGCCTTTATTAGCCATCATTCTAGACAACGCATTACATATTTTATTTGCTTTATTTGTCGCATTTTCCAAGTGTTCTTTGAACTTGAGTCTTGAGTCCACTATTACCCCGAGATACTTCAACTGCGGCTGTGAGGTAATCTCGCATTCTCCGATGGTCAGCGATATTTTCTCCTCAATTTTCCTTGAGCTTATGAGCAAGACTTCTGTTTTCTGCTCAGCCAGCTCTAGACTCATGGTAGTAAACCATCGGCGCAAGCCATTTATGCTATCATTGCATTTGATCCGGAGGTCATCCAGATGTTTGGCTACAGCTACCACTATGAGGTCATCCGCATATGCGATTGTTTTCACATTTTTTGGTTGCGGTATTCTTAACACCCCGTCGTACATCAGGTTCCATAGCAGCGGGCCTAAAACCGACCCTTGCGGTACTCCACTGGAGATAGTGTAGCTCTGAGTGCCCTCGTCCGTGTCGAATAGCAATCTCCTATTTTGAAAGTAACTCATTATAATATTTATCAGATAATCAGGAGCGTGTATATCGTGCAGAGCTGTTATTATATTTGCCCATTTTGCGGAGTTGAACGCATTCTTCACATCCAGTGTTATTAGCGCGCAGTATTTTTTTGTGCCACCTTTCCATCTTTTTCCACTTATTGCACATTTCGCAGTATCAACTACTTCCCTTAGTGCGTCAATAGTGGACCTCTTTTTAATAAAGCCGTATTGTCTCTCTGATAATCCGCCGGCTTTTTGGATTGCTAACTCCAAGCGGTTTCTTACAATGCTTTCGTACACTTTCCCAATTGTGTCGAGCATGCAAAGAGGTCGATAAGATGAAGGTTCTTCTGGTGGCTTTTTTGGCTTTGGCAGTAGAACCAGACGCTGTATCTTCCACGGATCGGGGAATACCTCTTCTAATATACACGCATTGTACATGTTAACAAATAAGCTGGGCCTTAGGGTTATGGCTTCTTTAAGAGCTCTATTTGGTATACCATCTATTCCTGGCGCTTTGGAGTTTTTGATCTTTTTCGCAATAGCCAATAATTCGTCTTCTGTGACTAGTAGGGGTGGTTCCGTAGCTTCGTTTCGTCTAATATAGGAAATGGGGGCATGTGTCGGGAATAACGCTTCGACAACATTTTTCATAAATAATGCATTCTTGGGTTGCTGCGACTTATTTTTGAACTTTGACATACAAATTTTGTATGCCGTTCCCCAGGGGTCTAAGTTGGCTTCTTCGCAGAGCTTTTCGAAACAGGATCTCTTACTACGGACAATGGCTGACTTCAGAAGCTTTTTTTGGCATTTAAATGCTTCTCTGAGGCTGATTTCGTTATCACTTCCCAGGTTACGTTGTAGGCGGCGTCTAGCTGAGTGAAAGAGCTTCCTCAGCTTGGCAATTTCGTCGTTCCACCAGTATACCGGCTTTCGATTGTTATAGTATCTCGTCCTGCGCATAGTTGCATCGCAAGCTGCAACTAGTTCTTTCCGCACAGCCAGCGTAGGTATGTTTATGTATATGTATGTATGTATGTGTGTACGTGTGTTCGGGTGTTTGAGCTGCGAATATACTTGCCAATACAGCTGTGTAGCTTCGGACCTCATTCTCAATGTATATTTCGTAGATAAATTCCATTAAAGCCTTGGTCAGATGAGCTGGTTATTCGAAGGATGTAATTCAACTTAGAAATTACTTTTTGGCATGACTACATAGTTTTTCAAAATCAGCATTTTACTTTTAATGATTAAATCTAAAAGCTTCTGGTTTTAAAAAACTTCTTAAGATGAAACTTATCTCCGGTAATAGCTTAAATTCTCTGGTTAGGTTAAGGGGGGAGCCTGCTTTAGAAGCTTCAAAAAATCGATTTTTTTTCTTAAATCTCTTTAAAAATTATCCAAGAATATGTCCCCAAATTTACAGATTGGAATTCGAAATATTGTCGAAGCTAGAAGGGAAATAATGACCGCGCGTCTAGCAGATATACATATGAGCGGCAGAAAGCGAAAACTTTGACGCACGATTTCTCCGTTTTTCATTTTTACGATTTTACTTAATTGGCGGACAGGATAGATTAAAAACTAAAAGTCGTATGGAATTGTGACAAAGTTTAGTATCAAATGCTCATGCGAGATACATCGGGCCATTGCTTCCCAAAGGCAGAATCTAGGGTTTCGTAACCAAAAAATTTTCGGAGGATATTTAAATATATAACTATAAATCCAAGAAATTTCGCTTTAATCAATTATTTCTTTCCCTCTCAAAAAAATCGATTTTTTTAAGCCTCTAAAGCAGGCTACCCCCTTAATCTGGTAGACTAATAAGCCACGCATAGACCAGTTTTGGTTCTTTGCGATACCAGATGGAGTTCAGTTGCTAGGACCAATAGAAGTAGCCATCCTTTAAGATGCCTGCGCTTGACGCAGACAGACTCTGCGGCTTCACTATCGATACCTCCGCCAGTGTACCATACCGTGGGATCCCCAGCCCAGCTCAAGACACTTCCTGCGGTCTTCTCGATATGCTAGCCCTATCCTGCGGCCATGTGCCGCAAAAAAGACAGTGACCAGTTAGTATTCCCATATTTTTCCTACAGTCTCTTCTATCGAGGGCCAACAGGAATGTTGTGTACTTCCGATCTACCGTTTTGCACATGACTTTTGCAGTTTTGTACCCAGGTAACTCGTTCCATCGTGTTTATATTTTCTTTAAGATGCTTTTGTTGAGATCGTTATGGCCCAGCACTCAGTAGAAGTGAAGTTTCTTACTTCTGGCAACACTTTCCACTGCTTTCATGCTACCCAAGACACTTATGGCCGATATGCAATACGAGGTTACTACCTTGATTGCTGCTTGGATATCTACGTAGATGTTGGGATTGTCTGCAGGTGCATTAGAGGCCAGCTCTGCGGTTTTCGCAATAGCAAAGACCTCAGCTTGAAATATACTGCAGTGGTTCGACAACTAAAAAGGTTGTCTTATGGCTGACTCTGGACAGTATATTCCTGCACCACCTACATCGTCCATTTTCGAGCCATCCGTATAGATGTTTAGAGTGCTGCGCGTAGCTAACATACCTTTTCGTCAGCCATATTTTTCTATGCTTACTTCGAACCTTCTTTCCCAGTTGAAAAGAGGCGTCATGTAATTAGTCAAAATATCTAAAGTCGACTGAGTAAGTTAATGCGGACAACTTTCCAAGACTCCATGTTGTTTTTTAACACAAAATTTATTTCTTAAGCCTAAGGCCTTTTAGGCTACTTTACAATCTTTGCTCTTAAAATCAGACTGTCTTTAATTGCTAAATAGTGCTGTTATTACATTCCACAAATTCTTTTAGTGTGACACCCACATACCTAGTACAACTGTGGGCACAATTGACTTACTCTTAGCGCACAATTTGTCTCCCAATATTTATTCACTTACATACATATCTACTCTTTGACTCACTTTTTCACTTGGCCGCCCGAAGACTGCTTTACTTCGCTGTGTTCTATGGCGTAAGGCCCCAGCTTTTTGTGTACTTACTTGCCGACGGCAATTGGCATTTCATGAAATGCTCTAGACATATACATTTATAAATATATTTAAATATTTGTTGTTTTATAAGTTTACTGTACATTTACTTGACGTTTTCATGTTTACCGTTGTCGCCGTTGTTGTCGTTAATTTCGCGAATCACGACATTGAATGTGTCAAAGGCATCGAATTTGTGCGCCTGATTGCTTCCTCAAGGCGCTGTCGATTCGTCTGCCTGTCCGTCCGTCCGCCTGTCTGTCTGGCTGTCTATATTAAATGTAGTCATATGTATATGTATGTTTGTATGTACATTGATTGCCTTGACGTCTTCAAGTTGCTGATTTGCTGCATAAACATTGTATTCACCGCATCGACTTTACGTTTGTACACTTCTAAGTATGTATGTACATATGTATGTCTATAAAATAAATTGGTCATAAAATAAATTCAGCTACTCAGAAAAAATTTATTTATTTAAAATAATGTGTCTGTATTTTAAATATTTTACTCTATAATAAAAAGTCAACAACTTTTTTCCCACTTTTAAAACGAATTTGCAAGTAAATTTCCCAAAAGCTTTACTTTCCTCTATGCTTCTCAATAGGGTCTTTCATTTTCAATATTGTTGTGATAAAATATCTTATTTATCGCTTATTTGTAATAAAGTTTCTTACCAAACCAGCCATGCATTGTAGATTGCAACATTTTAGATTGCTACAAAATATAATTATTGCCGAAAACGAACTCGAAACGAATATGCTTATGACACTTGACATGAATTTATTATTATTTGGAATATTCACACTCCTATGCATGTGCATACATTTACAGACTCCTGCTTCCTTCAGCTTTCGGCTTTCGCATGGAAATCAAACTTAAGTGTGTGTGCATACCGGAAGACTCTCCCACACACATTTTATTGACTCGACAATTTTCTACTTGCCATCGTAAATTTTTGCATTTATTGAGGCAAATAAAAAATTATGAAATACTTGAACAATATTGCCTACATTGAGTGTCAGTTGAGAATAAATTCAAATATATAATTTTTTTTTATTTTGATGATTTTTTTTCTCTGGTAGAAATCTTTTAAAGAGCAAATATGTGTGTAAATATCCGTTTCAATTTTCATAAATTTGAACATTTTTACTAAACTCGTTGCAAGGGTGTATTGATATAGGGAGGAAAGTCTATGGAATATGAAAAGCTTTTATCATGTGCAATGACGATTTGTAAATCTATGTAAATGTTAATTTTCCGTAACAACAACAGCAATTTAATAAATTTAAAGCAGTTCATACTCAGGAAAATATTCTATAAAAAGCTTTGCAAGTCTCTTTGAGGCGATGAAGTTTGCTTGTTGACAAGAAAACTCAATCGTCACCTAATTTCAGAATAACGCAACATCGGTTTTCATAAGTTTACGGGAAATGAATAAACGTTATGAAACTGAAACAAAATTGAAACCAAATTTGAGTTTTGGTTATAACTTGGTTATATCTGTTAGCAAAAGCTTACAATTTTCTTTACATGTAATGTGATGTTAGGTTAGGTTGGGTTAAGAGATCGATCCTAAGAGGGATCTCACTGCGACAACTTAGAACTTCGGTGGATTGTGCTACCTAAAACTCCCTGAAACTGTATCATAAGACGCTTACGGATCGACAAAGCGCTTTGAGCCTACCACATATTGCTTCAGATGGCTAATATCAGTTTCGGATATGTCTTCTTCTTACGCGGTTTTAGTCGAGCTTACAGTAGCGCACTAGCAGTTTCTTCTTTTCGCAATTTGGCACCAACTCGAGATACCAAGTCCAGCCAAGTCCTTCTCTGCCTGATCTCTCTAACGGAGTGGAGGTCTTCCTTTCCCCTTGTTTCCTCCGGCGGGTACTGCGTCGAATACTTTCAAAGCTGAATCGTTTTCATCCATTTGGACGGCATGACTTAGCCAACGTAGCCGCTTCTGCAGAACCTTTCTCTCGAAAACTCGTAACGTCGACTCATCAGATATTGTCATCGTCCATGCCTCGGCACCATATATGTATCAGGACGGGAATAATGAGTGACTTATGAAGTTTGGTCTTTGTTCGTTGAGAGAGGTCTTCGGAATTTTTAACTTAAAATATTATATAAAAATGTACAAAAAATCCAGTTTCAAATTCTATTCCAATAAAAAATTAAGAGAAATCTTAAAATTTGTGTATCAAAATATCCGAATATGCCAACATTTGGCAAGTAGAGAAAATATCAATTGAAAATAAATATTTCCCTTTTCTCTGTTCGTTGACTTGGAAAAATTGCTCTTTATTTATCGGGGGTAAAGAGGATGTAACAACAATAATTGGCATTTTATTGCTGCTGTTATCCGCCGAAGAATTTACATATTTGCCCACAACGCGTTAAACCGTCAAATAACCAGCCGAAACATGCCGTTATTGTTGCCGCGCACCTTCCCTCTAATAATCATGGGCCCATTTTCTCCCCCATTTGATTTCATTTGTTCATCCTTATTGACTCAACGCATCCTTGCTGACTTCATTGCTATGTTTGTGTACATAAATTGCCAGGTCTTCCTGCAGCGCTAAATGGTCTTTAACACAAACCTGATGTATTATTATTGCCATTGCTGGTGTTTATCGCTTCGGTTTTGTTTTTGTGACTGTTTTTGTTTTTTTTTGCTTTTATCTTTTATCCTGTGGAATTGTTGCACCGCTCACCGCTTGCGTGTGTCTCCTTTTATAAGTGAATTTCTGTTTGTATTACTATTTTGCTGTTGTGCTTGTTGTTGCTGCCATGGCAACACAAAGCAACAGAGTGCTCGTTTTACATGTATAGCACTTGCTCGCCCAATGAGCTTGTAATTGCGTTGAGCTTGCGAAAGTCAGTAGCGACATGCTATTAGCCACGCACTTCCTGATTCTTCATGTCCTCTCTTTTTCCCTCTCCCTCTTGCTGCAACTCTTTCTTTGCTTTGTGCTGCTGCCTTTTTGTTTTCATTCATTTTACCTTTGAATTGTCATCGCTCTCGCCGTAAGCGTACCTTCTCCCAGCTTTATGTGTATGTACGCGTGTATACGTGGGTTTCCGCTATGCGCTGCTTTTACTCCCATAGAAAGGGTGCGTGTGAAATTCCCGGATAATTGCGTAAATAAATTCCTTCTGCACATACCAGAAATGGCATTGTAGGCAGGCAAACTCTCCCGCCTTCTTCACGACTATGAAGTATTGAAGGCCACACCCAAGGACACATTCTCATATAAATACATGTAGATTCTAACTGTATATACATATACTTATTTTATAGTACGTCTATAGAGTAATACAGTGGCGCTACAAACATGATTTTTGCCTTGGAATTGTGCTGCATAGACATCTTATATTAATCAATTCTTTATGGATATGGTTTTTAGTGAGAAGTACCGTAAAATTTCCTTTGTGGCTTTATTGAGCAAAAAATCTAGAGATTAATTTTACTATTTTTTGGAGTCCATAAAAGTCTCCATTTGTACGATAAGTTGTGGGTGTCATGAGTGCTAAAATATATTTTGTTTTAAATTTTATAAAAAGTTTGATATAAAACAATGTGATTGGATAGTTCCAGCTTTCAAAGATTCTATAATATCGAAAATATTTATTATTCTTCTTTACTAGCGTAGAAACCGCTTATGCGGTTATAGCCGAGTTAACAACAACGCGCCAGTCGTTTCTTCTTTTCACAATGTGGCGCCAATTGGAGATTCCCAGCGAAGCCAGGTCCTACTCCGCTTGGTCTTTTCAACAGAGTGGAGGTCTTCCTCCGCTTCCCTCGGCGGGTTCTGCCTCCATTACTTTCAGAGCTGGAGTGTTTTCGTCCATTCGAACGACGTGACCTAGCCAGCGTAGGCGCTGTCTTTTAATTCCGTATCCAGTGCGCAAAGGACCATAAATCTTCCGAAAACTTGCAACGACGACTTATCAGATGTTGTCATCGTCCACACCTCTGCACTATATAGCAGGACGGGAAAAATGAGTGACTTATAGAGTTTGGTTTTTATTCGTCGAGAAAGGACTTTACTTCTCATTTGCCTATTCAGTCCGAAATAGCACCCGTTGGCAATAGATATTCTTCGTCGGATATCGGGGCTGACTTTGTTTTTGGTGTTGATGCTGGATCCAAGATAGACGAAATTGTGTCCGACTTCAAAGTTATGACGGTCAACAGTGACGTGAAAGCCAAATCGAGTAACTCAATTTTATTTCTTGTTGACATCACAAGTTCGGTCATTGTTTTTAACCACCACTGTATAAATGTTTACTGTCTAAGATGCATACATATATATTATATCTTAAATATACCTCAAAGTCGTTTCCATTGCCGCTTTATGGCAGCAATTGTGCCTCACGTGCCATAGCTTTATGTACAATTTCGTGCTGTCTGCCAATGAAGGATTTATTTAACTCATGTGGTTCGCCTCAAATGTCACCGAGTATTGCAGTGTGGTAGGCAAATAAACTGAATTCGTCGAAAATTTCCAGCAGTTATATACCTAGTACAAATGTACGTTTGTCGCGATGCAGCTTTCCTCTCCTCGTCTCAACCAGCAGGCGTCGTGCGCTTGTTTGTTGCCAAAAATTTTGACTTACGTTTTCTGCTCTCTCCTCTTTCCTTCTTAATGTTCCTCTCCGTATACAGCATTCGTCCTTCACACTTTTACTCGGCGCGCCCACAATTGGCTCGCAAGCACCCTCGTACTCGATTTGCTCGCTTCGTTGAATTTCATTTCGTTAGCTTACACCCTTTGTTGTGGCTTCTTTTTTGTTTGTAGCATCCCACACGTTCATTCTGACTTTTTCAGATTTTTTTTTTTTTTTTTAAGATTTCATTAACACGTTTATATGGATTTTGCTGTTGTAATTGTGCTTTCCTTCGTACGAATAGTATTATATGATTGTCAGAGAGGTGGAATATATGATATAAAATTTACTCACATATGCACTTATATTTCAGTAGATTTTAAAGACTTTATGTCTCATTAAATTGTTAATTGTTTTTTGGCTTTCTAATATCTTTGTTACTTTTCTCTGAAAATTAGCTCCCGCTTGTATAGACCTGGGCACCATCCCTCAGCATAGGACATAAAAAAAAACTGTATCAAAAGTTTAGACTTTATATTAATATTAAGACAGTGTAGATATTAGAGCAAAGGAGCGATGGTAATCAAAGGAGCTTTTGCTGCACTGTGCACTTAGCCTTAGGATGGCTAAATATTTTTACAGTGTTAATAGTTGGTATAACTGCGCTTCAAAGCATAACTATAATTTTCCTCAAATACACTTGTCTTATTTAGTTTTGCAACATGTTGGCCTTTATGTAAATACATACATACATATATATTATTATATGTACTTTACATATGTTATATGTAAATTGAGATATTAAAGTTCTTCCTGGCGTCAGTTTTCTGGCGCTCCGGGGCACACAACTTTGCAGGTTTTCAGTTTTGCATGCGAGCGCCGTATCATGTGTGCGCACAAATTAGAAATTCACTGTTTCTTGTTGGTTTTATTTTTGCATTTTGCTTGGCCGACTGGTTGTCTTGAGTTTTATTACTCACACTGCAAATGCAAAAACTATTTGTTAGCGGTAATTTTCTTGCGCTTCCTGTGTATGGCCATTAGAACTGAGAATTCTGGCAAGCTTCGCGTGTAAAATCCGCTCGGCACACACCCAATTTGCAAGCAAGGCGTTTGCCTGGTTGCCTCGTTTCATAACACGCCATTATGCCCCCAACGCTGGCGTACTCACATGCCAAATCTCATTATGTAGCAGTGTCGACGCCACTCGCAGGCGCATGGGAGCTCCGTGCACGCGCTGCCGGCGTCATTGTACAACTTCCATTTGCATGCACATAATATGCCAGTATTCACACGATTCCACATTTGCATTTGTACACCTCTCAAAACCGTCTACAAATGCAATGCATACGCCGTGCCCGTAGTATTGTGACGGCTCCACAATCGCAAGTTCAATGGCATCGCTGCTGACACAGCTGGGGCTGGTGAATGCGTCAGTCAGTTGTCGGGCGAACGAGCGGCACTGTTGATAAAAAGTAGGCGCGCGCAACACTCGACTCCACACTCGTACACACAATCAATGTCATAGACAGACCACAACAGCCAAGTGGCAATTCGAGTGAAATTATTGTACTGCTTCCCTATTACCCGGCTTTACCAAGAGTACTAGTTTGTAGGAGTATTTTGATTTGCCTCTTGAGCTCCACAGCTTTCTGTCATCATTATGCTATCATGTTCAATGGGACCATTTGCTGTACGCAAATTTAGAGACGTCTGCTGTGGTTACCGAATGCATACAGTGTTTTACTGGTAAATATGTACAGTTAGTCGGGAGCGATTAGACTTTTTTAAGTATTTCAACATGTTTATGTTGTCATATGAAAATTCTTTAGCTTAAAGGGCGATTCAATTTGACAATTTATTGGAGCCCTTGATCCTATAGCCGATTTCCAGGAGGGCCTGCAAAAGGAGGTGACAAAGATTTTCTACCTAAAACTATCTTAAATCCGCATTTATTATTGCTATAGATAAGTGCAGATAATCAAAGGAGGGTTAGTCAAAAATTTGATTTTTTATAAAATGGCTGCTTTTAACACGAAAGAAACCTAAACTTCAGAGTGGCTCGAGAACTTATTACCAAAAATCTCATTAATTCGACCATTATTTGATAAATATTTATATCTAAGAAGCTTTTTGAGAATTTCCAGTTAAGCGGTCCTGTCGTTTCCGGAGAAGTTTTCCCTGCCGACTCTGAAAACAGCGTCTCGAAAAAAAATATCTTTAAAATTTTGGGAGCCGATTACGCTGAGTTCAAAACCTTTTTTTTAAATACGTCATGTCTGCAAATCTATTTGCCGGTTCTAAATCAGGTTTTTGATGATATTCTCAATACAATATTCGATACATAAGCAAAAAATAATAATTTCCTTGAAATTCAATATCACCACTTAATTGAAGCTCAATATAAAAAATTGTCCTCCAATTATTTACGTCCGCCACTGTACTCTCTTGCACTTAGACCACATAAAGGCGTGCTGTAAGCATGACACATCACACAAATCGTACACACACACACACCACACCCTCTCCCATTCACTTTGACAAAGTCCTCATAAATTTTCAGGCTTTTAAGGGGAACGTACTATTTTCCGATTAAACTAAGCATTGGCCCTCCATACGACACAAGTAGCTGACAGTGTTAGGGCCAATGCCACGGCAGCTCAACGCCACCACGACGACTGATTCACCAGCAGACGGTGGCAGTCTCGTTGCTGCGGCCACCTACTAGACTTGTTTGCTGCACACGAGCTTTTCTGTGACTTTAATTAAAAAATCAACTACCGGCGGCCGGTCACGACGGCGTCACTACTGTATTTTTAGTGCCTGTGCCACTACAGAAGCGTATGAGAAATGAAAATAAAAAACCGACCGGGGAAATTGAAAAACGCAAAATGCAAAAAAGCACTCCTGAACAACACTCGACAGCGCTTGCGTGCTTCAACTGTGCTTGCACTCACTGCCACGGCCAAACTTGGGACTTTCCTGTGAAATTTTGCTTTTATTTCAACTTTTTTTTTATAGACTTTTAGACTTTGGGAAAACATAGTGGTACGCAAATTTGCCTTTTCCTTAACTTTTTTCCTTTGTTTTGTTCGCATACAAAGCATTGTGCACGTACCTTGACTTTCAACCTATCCCACTGCGGTTCTGCGTCGACACTTGCTGCCCTTGTGTGCAGACGTTTTCGTAATAACTCTACCCTTTTACTATGTATTTTGCATGCCTTTTCTGTTTTCTTCTTCGATTACACTGCACTCTTTTCTTAGTAAGGAATAGTTCTTTGTTGCGTCTTTGTTGTCTAGTAGCTGCTAGCCGGTACTTAATTGTATCTACCGAAGTACTATATTGGACGAGTACATAAGTTTGAATAAAAGCTTCTGCTTCATTTCTTTATTGTTGTGTTTTGTGCTTTACTTTTCCTCCGACTTTTCCTACATTTGTAAATCGGTTTGTACTCGAATTCATTTGTTTTGTTTGTTGTTGTTGCGTCTGGTAACCATTTGTTTCGGCTGTCTTTTCTAATGTGTTAGAGACTCCAATAAGCTTGACTTCTTTTGTGTCTGCGTTAAAAAGTCAATTCTTTGGTAGCTCATAAATTTATCACCTAAGCTGGTCTAATATATCGAAAGCTGAGGTTAACAATCGCTTTATAATTCAAGCCAACGCTTTTTCTTGATACGCAGATATACATACATACATATATCCTTGTTTCGGAAAATATATTGCTTTCAGAAGGATGCGTGTATGCTTTTTTATTCCTTTGGTCACTGCCTGCCGCAAAAAGTACTTATTCGTCTTCATCTTGTAAGTTTATAGATTTCTTCGTTTGAAACTTAGTTTGTGTTACTTCGTCCCCCAACCTCTTTCTTTTGTTGGGTTAGTGTTCGATACTTCTAATTTGTGACGAGTATACTGAATTTTTGTTGGTCTCTTTTTCTTGTTTTCGCAAATTGTATTAGAAAAGTTTTATTGGTCATAATTCTACGGAAATAGTGGTGAAACGTGTTTTGAAGTTTTACCGCTAAACAACTTGAAGAAATGTAAGACTACTCAGTATGACGCTATACAGGCCAAGCAACAGTAAAATAAATATGATCGAACTTTAATGATTTTAGAAATTTTTCATTGATTTGATTTTTTTGTTGAAACAATATTGGTTGAAGATATGTTATATAACAAGTATTATATTTTCCGATAACAAGGAAGGGAATGATAAATTAGTTTTCACACTCCTTCTTTTCCAAGGGGGTTACTTTGAGGGAAACGACGCAGATTTTTAGGAATAAATTAAGAATTTTGATATTATGAACAAAGTCTTACTAATTTTTGCTCATAGTAATACCCTACACTATGTAACGGGTGGGCCATCTAACGTTTTAAATTTGAGTTATCAATATTTCGACATTGGAAGCGTCAAATATCATTCGGAAAGTGACAGATATTCAGTAAAAGGTCTAAAATTTACGAAATGGGTCGCTATTCACTAGAAGAAAACTGGGAAATATTGAAAACTTTTTTCCAAAGTGGTGAGTCAAGTGTAGGGTCAATTTGACCGAAAAATCATCTTTTCGGACGAGGCTCATTTCCACCTCGATGGTTACGCCAACAAGCAGAATTATCGCATTTGGGGCACAGAAAACCCGCACATAATCGCCGAGAAGCCAATGTACCCAGACGAATCGCTGTATAGTGCGGATTTTGGTCTGGTGAAATCATCAGCCCATTTTTCTTCGAAAATGAAGAAGGAGCCGCCGTAACCATCAATGGTGAGCGATATCGTGCAAAGTTAACCGAATTTTTCTTCAAGCAAATTGAAGAAAAAGACTTGAACAACATTTGGTTTTAGCAGGACGGCGCTACGTGCCATACAGCAAACGCTACACTCAATCTTTTACGCCCTATCTTCGAAAATCGCATACTCAGCAAAAGAGGTGATGTGAATTGGCCTCCCAGAAGCTGCGATTTAACTCCGTTGGACTATCTTCTAAATGTTACGCCAACCATCCAGAAATAATTCAAGATCTAAAGTACGAGATTCAAGCTGCTGTAGCTGCTATAAGGCCTGAAACCATCGAGAAAGTACTCCAAAATTGGGTGGATCGGATAAGCTACTGTAAACTCAGCCGTGGTGGTCGTTGTTTTCACACAAATAAATTTCATAAAACAACCTTTTAAATAAATGTTAGACTTTTGAAAAATATCAAGCCGTTTTTTTTATTGACTTTTTAAATTTAGAATTTTATATGGCCCACCCTGTACTAAATACAGCAGGCGAAAGTTACTAAAATCTATTTATATCTATTACTTAATATTTAACCCATTATTTAAAATGTCTGTATTTGACTTAAATTTTGTTAAATTTAATGCATATTCAACAAAAACTAATATTTTTTCTCTTTTCTTTTTCAGGTGAGTTTCATTCCAATTACAACTTGCTGCCTGATCGACTCTATTGAGCATCGGTTTGATTACAGCATTAATTACCGACAAAAAAACTGGTTTGTTGTTTATAATTTTGAATGTAATTACTTCCTCTTCAAATCTGCTGTGATATATTAAAAAAAAAATTAAAAAAAAAACCTGATATCAGTGCACTTCACTGCACAATCTTTATTCAAAATCATCATTTTAATAACATTATTTCATGATGTAGTTTAGTGCTGCTTATCTGATTACAAACGCGATGGTTTGTCGACAGCATTTTGTTGCATTGCATGCTGCTTTTTACACGCTACACGGTTCGCACTTTCACTAGACGAGAAATTCAATCAATTAGGAGAATAGCGCCCGAAAGTGTGGAAAACATGCAGTACAAATGTAAATCACTCGAAAAAAATTATTTTTTATGGTATGATAAGCTCTGAAAGCAAGTGCAACCCACTACAAAATTATGGGGGATTAAAAGTGATGATCGCTTTTTCAATGTATTTTTGAAAGAAATTTATTATTATTTTGTGGCTGACAAATTATTAAATTATTTTATCAAAACAAATAATAAAAAATTAACTTTGAAAAAGTTAATAAAAATAATACTAAATAATTTAAAATTCCAGACGCTATGTTTTGAATGTGTTAGTTAATTTAGTGATTCAACGAATAGTATTTTTTTTTTTTTTTTTTGTTTTTTGTTTTGCTTCAGATTTTTTTATTGAAATGAATTTTCGTACATAATATATAAATATAGAGATGTCCGCTTAACAGAGCATTTAATAGTGTTTTGACTGTAATTTTTATTTATGAATTTTTTAACTATCCTATCTTCTAAGTCAGTTCGAACTGGACACAGTGTGCTAAATTTTGCTCAAATCGGTTCAGTAGTTTAAGAGTCCATCGCGGACAAACAACGTGGCATATAATTATACCCTGAACAGAGTATATTAAGTTTGTCACGAAGTTTGTAACATCCAGAAGAAAGCGTCGAAGACCCTGTAAAGTATATATATATAAATGATCAGTATGTTGAGCTGAGTCGATTTAGCCATGTCCGTCTGTCTGTCTGTCCGTCTTTCCGTCCGTCTGTCTGTATATATATAAACTAGTCCCTCAGTTTTTAAGATATCGTTTTGAAATTTTGTAAGCGTCATTTTCTCTTCAAGAAGCTGCTCATTTGTCGGAACTGCCGATATCGGAGCACTATAACATATAGCTGCCATACAAACTGAACGATCGGAATCAAGTTCTTGTATGGAAAACTTTCACATTTGACGATGTATCTTCACAAAAGTTGGCACAGGTTATATTCTAAGATAATAATGTAATATACGAAAAATACTATACAAATGCTATACAAACTGAACGATCGGAATCAAGTGCTGGTTAGAAAAATTTTTGCATTTGACGGTGTCTTCACGAAATTTTACACAGATTATTGCTTAAGGTAATAACATAATCTCCGAAGAAATTGTTTAGATCGGATTACTGTAGCATATAGCTGACATACAAACTGGACACATAGTTACTAAAAGAAATGCACCTGTGAAGGGTATGTTGGCTTCGGTGCAGTCGAAGTTAACGTGTTTTTTGTTTTTATTGTTTTTGCTCAATTTAAATTAAATAATTATATACATGGTTTTAGTATTAAAACTTAATGACATATAGATAGACAGATATACATATGTACATCTTTATTAATACTAAATGTGTGTAATTTCGTTAATAATCGTGCTTAGAGCAAAATCCACGAAAGTCGACAACATCTACTATCTGATCATTGCTGCCTTCGGCCCAACTTTCTTTCCTCAATATCCGTCTCAACTTGCTTGATTCTTTTAGAATCTGTTAAGTTTCGTCGTTTTCACTTGCGCCCATTTAGCCTACAGAGAGAATAGTTCATTATCATTATATTATTTCCTTTCATTTATTTTTTTAATTATTGAAAATTAGCTGCCTCACTTCGCCCGTCTACATTGGCCCCACTCTGCGCTGGAAGCAAACTGGCACATTTATATTTCACTTGATTAGACTGCAGTGTGTAACTAATTGCAGCGGAATTAAAATTTCAAAAGCCACACAAGACTTTAATGGAATTTCGGTAGTTGCTGATTAGTTGGATAATGTACTCGTACGTTTGGTTGGGGGCCAATATTTATAGTGTGTTGTTTGGTTATTTTCTGTTTTTGTACTTGCGGCTACTGCGGGCTGTTTTTATTGTTTTAAGTTATTAAAAAAAAAAAAAACAGTGGCCGAAATTGGCTAGAAATTCCAAGCTGTTTGCTTGTGTAATTATTATAAATGATTGAATTAACTCCAAAAACAACTTCTCGATTTTTTAGTGGAATGCGAATACGAGTATATCAAAGTGCGCTTTGCTACGTATGTAAGCATTAGAAAACATTTTGTTGTTATTGTTGTTTTTGTAGTAACGGCGAAAATCTGCCGAGTTGACAGTACTTGGCAGCATATAAAAACGGGTCCTTTTCGATTACGTAGACCGATGTAGTCATGAAAACGGATCTGCCAAATTTTCTTTGTCATCTATTATGTTAAGTCGGAAGGCTAGAAATTCGGTACCAAATCAGCATCAGCAGCAGCGAATCTCTGCAATAGGAAAGCAACTGCATTGAAATGAGTTGAACGCTTGCTTTAATCTCGATTTCAGCACTTAGAAGGCGCTGACCCAATTAGCAAAACATCTTGAATCGCTTCAAAAATATGTCATTGCAATTATAAAGAATTTGCGGTAATTGTATTGCCATTATGCAGATTCTTTTCAACTCCAAGCACAATAAATTGCTAATTAGCACAATAGCACAAACCGAACAAGCTTACAAAGCTGATTTCTTAATTGGCTTTTCTTGCGCTTCAGCCAAATCAATTAACACTGCCAAAAATAATATTTGGTTTTCAAACGAAAAAAAAAAAATACCGGAGATTGCGCAAACGCTGGCATAGCGTAGCGCAAAACCGAAAAGGTAAAACAGGTGCAGCCAAATCTTAACGCAAAAGGCACTAACCGAAGTTAGGCAGGTCACGGCTTTGTGCCGCAGCGCGTTGCCACTAACGAATGCACATAAAAGTGCAAAAAAAAAAACGAAGCATGAAAAAGGCAACAATACAAATATGATATTGCAAATGCCAAAGCAGCATAAATTCACGCTGTCAAGTGGGGGAAACGCTTTCAACCGCTTGCGGCTGCTGATTGCTCAAGCTTTTTTTGTGCCGTTAGTTGGCCAAACAATGCAGCTGTCGCGCCAGCAGCCAACGTGTTGCAGACACAAAGCTCGTTAACTACATAAATAAATACGTTTTTGCAGACAAGCGACAAATAAAAATAACAATAACAACAATACTAAACTAAAAGAGGTTCGTAATAAAAGAGGAGAGCATTGAAATTCGACTGCGTTATCCACAAATCACTATGAAAAACTGAAAGTAGTCAGCGAACCAGCAAAAATATCACGCCGGCATGGCCAACTGGAGGAAGCGAAGTGGCAAGGAATGCCGCCACTGAAAACAAAGTGCGAAGCAGCCAAAGGTGCAACGACGCGGCAGCAGCTGCATTTTCACAAAGTCATATACTTACCCACGTACTATATACATACTATATATATATTCGTATAATATTCGGATATACATATGCCTGCCCGTTGCAACACCAGGAAAGCAAATACAACTTAAGGTACGCCAGCAACACGCGCCGACTAACAGTAAATAAATCGAAATCGTTTTCACAATATTTGCCAGTTAGACATTGTAAAGTTTTTAATATTTCTAACTGTTTATTGTGCACAAACCACTTAGGCGGTTGTATGTATGTGTGTGCGTGCGTTTGTGCAAATGCACATTAAATAAATTGACTACTTCAAAGCAATTGCCTAAGTGATAATGGAAAATGCAAAGTATTTGCTCGCATGCGGCGCGTAAGTGAGTAGCTATTTTTTATGAAAAAAAGTAAATAATGTGCGTGCTTCTGTAAAAATTTCCAATTAAAATTTGTTTTCTTAAGAATTCATATTTTTATATAGTTCCCAGTGGCGTGTTCTCATAATTATTACTGAACTTTGTTTCTACTTTCTGTTTGCTTCTACAAGTAATCAAAAGGAAATAAAAGTTGCGCGGCATGAAATTACCTTAATTATGCTTATTGCTTTGTATGTATGTATTTATGTATGTACTAGATTGTAATCAAACGGAAATGTAAAGAAAACATTTGCTTATTAAAGAGAGAGAGAGAGAGAATGATAAAGTGTATCAATATTGAAAAAATTTAATCAAATGTCAATAGAACAAATTTAAATTGTTAAATGAGTCTGCGTTTTTGGTTTTTTTTTTTAATAACCCAAAAGATAACAACGAGCATCGGTATTTATATTGAAGGTTTTTTTGTAGTCCAATTATATATTTATATTGATTTATAATTTTCTATTAACATACAACACAAAAGCGTTATAAGCTAATTTTTCCTCTTGAATTTATAATAGTCAACAAAAATTAAGGGGGTATTCTAGTCTAGAAGCATGAATTTCAGGTAATTTTTAAAGTGTCGTAAAAAAGAGGCAATTAATATTTTTAGTATCCATTTTTATTAGTTATTTGTTAATTTTAGAAGAGTAGAGAAAAAAATAAAATTATTAAAAAATTTCAAAAATTGTGAGCTGACGAAGTAGGGGGTCTCTAAAAATGTCCACGTGACCATACCCATGATTTCAACCCTCCTAGTTATCTGAAACCAAAAAGAAAAAAAGATTATTAATCTAGAATAATGTCGCAATGGCCGAAACTACGGAAAAGTGGGAAAAAAATTTTCACAAAATGGCGACTGCCTAAAAAAAAAGTTTTTTTGGAACACTTTTTCTGACTATTTCGAATTTTTTAAAAATAATAAAAATAAAAATTTGGGGATGGGGTTAGTTCAAAACATTGACAAGCCCATAAAGAAGACACTATAATTTCAAGTAAATCGGTCCAGTAGAACCTGAGAAATCGTGGGTATCGTTCCGAAAAAGAAAAACGCGTTTAAAGTTTCGCGTTCCGGCCGAACTAGTTTGGATGCCGGGTCAGAAAAATACCTACATATATATGCGAAAATAATTTGAATTTTGAAAAATCCTCTGGTACACATATTCTTGAATAGTTAATCTTTAAAAATATAAAAAAAAATCGATTTTTTTAAATTTCTAGACTAGAATACCCCCTTAAGTTATGGCATTGATGTATAATACAAATTGTGACAATAAAGTACCGGTGAAGCGTAAATAAAACGCAAAATATTTAATTGTTCATCTATATTTATATTGTCGCCTTCAAAGTAATCCCCACCAGATGTAATAACGATTTTTCCAGTTCTCGAAACACTTTTCATAAGCCATGTTTGGGATGGCCTTCACTGATCGACTGAAAACGGGTTCCATTCCGAGGCAGACTCATCGGCAGTTCTCCATGAATGTAAGATTGGAATTCGAGTCGAGCAAGAACGCGATTCATACCAAAAATATCCCCCAAAATCATTCGAACGGACTCGCGAGAGATGTCGAACTCTCTTGACATGTCTCTAACACTTGTCTGACGATTTTCAAGCACCATATCCTTCACTTGTTTAATATTTTCATCAATTAAAGGTCGGAGATCGTCCAGAACGAGGCATGCCTGCAACGATCTCTCGACCGTTTTTGAAGGGTTCTCGAGATCCTTCGTCGGATATTACGATTTCAAACGATTGGGATCAATTGGGGTATTCTGGTCTAAAGGCATGCATTTCAGGTAATTTTTGGAGTGTCGTAAGAAAGGCATTTAATTTTTTCCGGGTAAACCGGTCTAGAAGAAGCTAAGAAATCGTGGGTATCGTTTTGAAAAAGACAGTTTCGAATAGTTTAGTTCAAATTTCGGGTAAAACCGAAACGGTTTGGTTGCCGGATTTTTAAAAATTATCTTCTGGATATATTCTCGAATAGTTCAACTTGGAAAATAGAAAAAAAAAATATTTTTTTCTAGACTAGAATATCCCCTTAACATCACTAAACAGCTCATATTTGTTAAACTCTCGCGGTTATTGGCAACGGAACAAGCACTTCACTTGTCTGTGCTTTCTTTCAACGCGACGATCAAATTTTTAATTCAGGATTTTCATATAGCCTGCGATTGCATTCATTTGAATATGTGTATGCATGTGCCTCTGTGCAATTTGTGCAAGATTTAAGCTCGGCCAAGCGTATTTAATGTCCCACAATTCGGTGTTTTGTTATGTTTCCAACAACAAAGACAACAGAATTCTGCACAACATTTTGCAATGCATAATGCCCGCAATAGCTTTCTCATTTTGTTTCAATTAGCAAACACAAAGCTTTTCATCATCGTTTCCACCGCGCTTTGTGTCGCTACGAGTGACGCATTCTATTCACTTTCGCAAAGCAGCACTATCCATTAATTAACTGCCAGTCTGTTTGTTTTTATTGTTGCATAGTTTGTTGTGTTTGTGTTTGGAGAGAGTGATTTCGAGTTTTCCATTTCTGTTTTGTAATTTTTTGACATTTTTGTTGTGGTTTCAATTTTCACCTGTTCATTGAACTCTTACGCGCTCGGCGCAACCCAACCCTAAGCGTGTTGTGCTAAGCCTTTTTTCATTTGCTGTCAGTCGCTAAAAAGCATATGCTCCCATGCGCCCAGCGCTACCGAGTGCTTAAGCGCATTTGTGTGAGTGTGTGTGTGTGTGTTTCTGGAACCTCAGGTGTCTCACGTAGCGCACGATAGTATGTTTTCGCTAATGTTGCTGTTGAATGTAATTTATTTGCGTCTATGTTGTGACTGTCAGTTTGCTTTTCTATTTTCTGTTGTTTTTTGTTTACCAATTTGTGTTGTTTTTGTTACTATTACTCTTCCTTCTTTCCTCTAGCGTGTTGACTAGTAATTTTCTTAACAAAATGAAGTTGTTTGTGCCTTGTTTTTAAACCTCCTTATGTTGTTGTTTGTTTGTTTGCATTTCACAAGAAAAATAGTTGGAGCACAAAACAAAAACAACAATTTGGCCACATGTGGCCATTGCCTGACTGTTGCGCGTGGCTTCGTAGCGCCACCACACGAAGAGCGAGCATCCAAATGAAATGAAGAAAATTGTTTGGCCAGAAAAAAAGGCGAAAATCCAAAGCGAGCGAAATGAAATCTACGATGTGTGCACCGCAAACAAATAAACAAAGTGGGAAAAGTACGTACATATTTCGTGCATTGCAACACTGTGTCGCGAGCGACAACCACGGCCAACGGTCGGTAACCGCTTCGGCTGCAAAACAAACAAACAAAGTCGCAGCATTGGGCACTGCTCTTGCTGCCGACCCCTCTTCCAGCGCCAGCGGCTGCGGTGCTCCCTTACTCGGGTGTTTGGCTCAGCTTGCATCAATTCAAATATTGAAATTCCAACATGTCCGAGTTTGACAAGCGATTGCGGCAACAGCAGCGACATCACAACAAAAACATTTTTTAGAGGCAACGCAAACACATGAACACACACATACACATATATTCGTACATTCCGATATGCGCCAAAGATCGTGCATTCCAGTCGAGCGAGTGGCGTGAGTGAAGCTGTGGGTGGGGGCTGCGGTTAAACGAGCGCAATTTGCGCTGTTGTTGACTGCCGAGCGGGACAATAAGGCTGTAAACACATCGCAAATCCACCGAATAAATATTTTGAAACTTTTTATATATAAAAAATTAATTTATATATTCTTAAAATAATATTATTTGACTATTTTTCATAAGCACGTAATTTAATGGAATATATTATACAGGGTTTGTCCGGAAAGTAATAGAAATTTTAAAAATAGGCTCCTTTTGCGTCGATGCAGCGCTGCCGGCGCGATTTCCAAGCATTGAAGGCGTCACAAAAGGCATTCTCCATTCGCCTTGAGAGCCGAGATGCATACTGCTTGGATTCCTTTTCATCGGCCTTTTCAGGGAAAGAAACAAAAAAGTCCGGGGAGCGCGGCTGTGGCAGCGATGGGATGCCCGCCTTGCTTTGGTAGCTATTCACAAGACGGTTTGTCCAGCAGGAACAAATTAATGGTGGACTTTGCCTTTAATGCCAAAAAAGTGAATGAGCCTCGTTTTTACTTTGGATTTGCTCAGTCTCCCGTTCTTCATCAGCGACATCTTCCGGGCCCTCCAAATAGATACTTTCATACTATAACACCTTACAGCTTTAATTCGGAATGATTTCAATATTTTTCACTTCAAAATCACTCAAATACCGATCACATGTGATTGAGGTATTTCGAACTTCACTTCAAAAGCTTCAATGCCTATTTATAATAATTAAAAAAATACCGTAAATTTACCGTATTTGTCCATAACACCTCGAGAAAAAATAGGAAACCATTAAATTTTCACATTCAGCTGTGTTCAACGGCATTTTTAACCGTAATTTCCTTTATTTTCTGTTTGGGTGGGCTTGTGAAAACCCCTCGCGGACGATATGTGCCAACGTTCGCACTTCCATTACATATGCTCGACATGTAACCACTTTTAGCGTAACACCAGCTACAAAACTAGCAAAAACATAAACTCCAATTCATAACAACAAATCAAAATAACAACAAAACCACAACTCTACCAGCAGAAAGAAGCATAGAAGCAAGCATATTGAATACCCCAACGAGCAAATGTGGAAATTCCAAACATTCCCGAACACAGAGTTCGACCATATTGCACTACATTGAAACGCTGGTATCTTCATGGAGGCAAAGGCGCTGTGGCAGGAGCTTTGATTTTTATGGCGAACCAAAAGCACGACGTGTCAACAACTCGATTGCCTGCAATTCACACGCGGGCATCGACAGGCGGACTGCGGGCCAAGCTGGCCGGCATAGTCACATACCCCTGCCCCCGCCCACCGTTACACATAAAAACTACAAGCTGGCTGGACGTGTATGTGTATGCGCGTGTGTGTGTTTGGCGCGGTGTTGATATTCTGCGAATAAATGCATTCAGAACTTTATTGGCTTTTTGCATTTCATTCCTCCAGTTCTAACAAGCTCCGCGTACCGCGCACCGCACGCCATTATTCCTTATTTATTTTTGCATTTACGTTGTTTATTTTGCATTTTGTTTGCATCGTTGCAACCTCATTGAAATGCAACAAGCAAGCATGTTTCGGTTCGGCACCAAAGAGGGGGCGGCCTGGAGGCAACCAAAAACTGAACGCACTCGGTCGCGTTCCATGCTCGTGTTTGCAATCGTCGAATCGTCGCACCGATGCCTCCGCAAACGTTAACTTTATGACCCTCACGTACACGCATAGCGGACTCACACACATACATATTTAGGTGGATACGTGTCTATAGGTGGAAATTATGTATGCAGTCGCTTGAGTGACGTGAAATGCTTGGTTGCATGTGTGTGCGTGCGCAGGGGCACAAGTGTTGATTTGCTTTGATACTTTTTGACACATGTCTCCGTCGTTTAGGTGCGTTGCGGCTGTACTCACTTTGTTTTTGTAATTGATTTTTTGTTGTGCCCCCTCCCTTATTGCGTGCTTTGAATATCAACTGTTTTAAACGAAAGCACTTTGATGTTTTTGATGGCGCAGTGTTGCACTGAAATGCGGAATTATGCATTCTCATGCAAATGGCCGCAATAAAGTGTGGCAAAAATTTTTCCTCATGCGGCTTTTACGTCGCCATAAATTCGACCGCTAACAATTATGCCATTTTTTGTGGTTTCACGGAGATATGTATCTCTAATAACTAAAAAGGGCAATATTCGGATGGAGAATGTGAAATGTGCAGTTACTAAAATTTAGTTGCGGACCAACGCTGTACCCCAGTGAGCAGAGCGACTGTCCATCCTGTTGTTTCGGACCTAGTCACATAATTTGTATATCCTGAACAGTTTGCTATGAAGTTAGTAAGTCGCAGGAGAACCTCGGAAACCCTATATTTTTGAATTTTTTTAGTCGTGACCACCGATATCGAACCACTATGGGTTATAGCTGTTAAATTAGATCATTACATGAGGATTGCACCGCCACCTTAGGTCTATTGGCTCTACAGACTCCCTGTCATAGAACCGGCAGTTTACGCAAGTAGATAAGCCCAGGTTGTGTAAATGCTTATTCAGCTTGCAGTGGCCTGAGTTTATCCCCAGGGGGGTTAATTGCATATTTAAACCTGCTAAGATTGTTGTCGCATGCCATGCAGTTTTTGCCAATGCCTTTCCCTGCCTACTCCTTCAATTGTATGGGGACCCACTCCAGTGAAGGGTTCAGGTCCTACCATGTTAGTGGAAGCTGCGGAGCGGGCGAGCTCGTCAGCCAGTTCGTTACCGGCTATACCTCTGTGACCGCGCACCCGGATGCGGTGCACCTGGGTACGTTCCACCAGGCTGTTCAGCCGTTCTCTGCGCTCCTGCACCAGTAGCAATTTGATCTCGCAGGAGGAGATTGCTCTTAGTGCCTCTTGACTATCGCTAAGTATGCGTTGGAGGTTTATCTCTATGCACCGACTTATGGCGAAGACTTCTGCCTGAAAATGCTCCTAAAACTTCCCACAAGTATGGAGATCTTATTGCGTGGTAGCGGAAGTCTGCCACCAGGCCACCGCCCCATACGTGATTATCGGTCGCACAATCATGGTGTGCAACCACCTAACAATCCTTGGTTTGCAGCGCCAGGATTTTACCACCAGCCGATTGCACACCTTTAGTGGTTTTGTCGCCTTGACCAAGGTCAGGTCAACATGCTGCTTCCGAAAGTGGAATCCAGCATAAGACCAAGATATTTCACCAAGTTGGTCATCTGTATTTCTATGCCCCAAAATGTAAGGTTCCTGAGGCCGTGTAGGGACCTACGTCTCGTGAACGGGACGACGGCCATGTGATGGGAGTTGATGTTAAACTCAACTCACTACACTACCCTTTTGCCAGGCTCTAAATTTTTTTGTGGGAGGTCGCAGAGAGTGTCCTCTAATTTTAAGTTAAAGATATATCCTTTTATGCCAAAATAAATGCATCTGTAAAGGCTGTGATAGCTCCGTTTTTTTTTTTTTTAATTTTTTCTTGTTGTGCAGTACCAATTGACCTGTCCGCTAAAAAATATAAATTTGAAACAAAAAAAACTATATTGTATCATTTATGAACGAGCACGTTTGTCTAAATGCTTCTTTAATTACATATTTTTATTCTCCTTTTTATTTTACCCCACATATTTTAACCTTTTAGCTTCAATCCTTCCTTCATTAATTTTGCCCAAAAGTCAAACAGTTCAGCATTATTTCTTTCGCTTTAAAGCCTCTCAATCTCGCCTTGCTACGCCTTCAACCTGTCCCAATTAAGTCTCAATGCGGCCGCTTAGTATCTATTAAATTGCCATTAAAGCCAAGCGTTGAAGGTCATGCAAGAGCATCTGTAGAAACGGATAAGTATGAAAATTGAAAAACAAAAAATGAAAATAAAAGATGTGCTGTACTTACAATGTGCATGAAGGGAAATTATAAAAGCTTACAGATAAGCTGTAGACACGACAAAGTCAGCAGATATAATGGCGGTTGCAAGACGTGTGCAACGGATCTCATTACCAGGCGGCTGCACAGCTCGAAGGGGTTGTGAAGCGAAGAGATTTAATAAACGTGGTTGACAGCGAAGGCAAGACACCTATACACACGTAAATCAAAGTACACAGATCTGTTTGTATGTATACGAGTACAAGTTGTGCCCATTCAGTTTCAGATTTGTTGCAAGAATGTTGGCGTTGCAGGTGCTCGATCATATGCTCGCCACCTCCTCTAAAATGGCACTTCACTACGACACGCTGCTAGCTGTTGCTGCTGCTGCCGCGCTATTGTTGTTGTTGTTGTTGTTGTTGTAGCGATAAACGTGCTTAGATAAATTATAAGCAATGAGCGTGCCCATTTTTACGAGCATACTCTCGTGTCCATAGCAAAATCGAAGCAGAGTGTGTGTGGACACCCCATCTCGTCCCTGCAGGAAGCAGCGAGCCTTCAATATTGGTCGATATTGGCTGCCATACGAACTAGTCTTTCATTGAGCCGAAAGAAACAAATGTGCTGCTCGTTTATGGCGGTTTCCATTACGTAACTGTTTTATGGCAGTCGTAAGCTCAAATCTCAGTCATCGCTTTATCTAAATTTTCATAGAATTCGGGTTGCAAAAAAGGCTTTGGTCGAAATTTTGCCAAGCTATTTTTATTTCAATAAAAAATAATAATTTTCGAACTTTTTTGATTTTTGACCACTGTCATTAAAATATAGTAAAAGCTCTATTATACGGACACTATTAGCGAACATCTCCATTAACCGGACAGAAAGGTTTGTGGGTGACTCCACTGTACTAAAAACTAAAAAGGAACATTTCAGAGTTAGTTTTTAAAGTTGACTTCATTCTAGTCTTCGTTTCAAAAGCTCGTAAAACTAAAATTCAACCGAATTCCATTCCGGCAGGGTTGTGTTTAATTATTTTCAACTTTATCATGCAAGCAATTTTATTCCAATTTTTCCGCCATCATTTGCGGTAGCCTCAATATGAGATAGAAAATCTGGAAATTTCTTAAATGCAGCACAAATGTTCCGATGCAAATATGGAAGTCTGTATGTGTGTGTGTGTAAAACCAACGGTTGGCTCGCAGTCCATTTACCGCCAGCGGCAGCTCTCAAGCCCGTCCAGCGGCTGTTTGTTTGGCTCACAAGCTTACCCGCTTTCCAGCACATTTTCAGTATTTTTATTGCACACATACATATGTACACTCCTTGGAACATACATGGATTTTTACTCATACGCTATTTAACCAAAAGCCATTGCAGTTTGCATATCAGTCGGTGTATAATATCACTTTAAAAGCCAGCGAGTTGACTGACTGCGTGGGGAAAAAATCGCATGGATTTTTCGTGCAAAATTTTTAAAGTGTTTTTCAGCTGCACTTACGCAAGCCTAACGGTTAAAACTTGCTATAAAAACTCAAGAAGGTTTTTTATACAATACGTACATACATACATATATGAATATGTATATATTCTTTTTTCTCGTTTTTCTTTACCCCCTTTTATTCAGTTTGCCTTCCCTTGTGTGTGTGCTGTTTGCATTTGCTCTACTTTTTCTTTTCACTCTATTCAGCAGCAGCATCCATGAACTCATTTTTCGGTTTTATAAAGAAAATAACAACAAAGAGCGCAATAAGTATTCAGTTTGTATATTTAAGGCGCCAGTGTGCTGAAAATGCTTTTGCAGCATTAGAGGCCTCACTTTTTTATCAGGCACTGTTTTTTATTCAAATCCAATGAAGTTCCATGTGTTTTTTGTTAATTTTTCAGCTAAAAAATTGCAAAAATTTCTGATTTGCATGCCGTGCATATTATTTGCCTATATTTTCACAAATATATTTTTGTTAAAGTATTTTAAAAGTATTTTGTGTCTGAATAAAAACATTTCAACACAATTGAAGCCGTAATTAAAATTTATTTATTTTATTTATTATTTTATTTTCACATAGCCATTAGCTTTGTTATTAACGATGCAACGTATATTATCATCTGTATAAGCATGGTTGTGCATAAACCACAGCACCTTTAAGTCCAAATATTTCAAAATCAACATTTTAATTAGAGAACATACCACACTCGCTTACTCCACGTCACCGTCCTTAGCGGTCTTTGAGTTGCTATTGTTGTTGTTAGTATTGTAGTGTAGTTCATTCGTCCATTGGCTCCACTGACCTCCCTGCTGCCAAATAGCGCAGTAAGCCAAGAGAACTCAGCGGTTGCTTGGCAGCTGCAGCTGCATGCCACCAGTGACTTCTAATTGATTTGTTCCAGATTTTGTATGCCACAATGCCTTTATTGTGTTTGTTGTTGTATATTGTTATTTTTCACTGTTTTATTTTTAAATTTATTTGACATTAAGCAAAAAAGCTGCAAAAAGTCTGAATGCCCAAGTGCGCTGCAGCGCAAGACATCGAATTCAAATAGCCGTTAACTGCTCTTTAAGGTGCAACAGACCAATTTGAAATGCAACCCACATTGCAATTTAAAAATAAATTCCAATTTGTTTTGGCATTTATTGCCACAATGACTTTAAATTTTCTGTTGCCGCTGCTGAGGCTCAAATAACGAAATTAAAAAAGTCTTTTGTGATCAGATTTGAAATAAAATTTTTGGTGATTCATTAGCATATTCTTGAAATGCAAAAAAAAAAAATATTTTTAATGAAAATTAAGACAAAGTGCTCACTTCAGCTGCACGCTACCCAAATGCATTTCTTATAGCAAAAAAGGGTATGAAGAGATCGTTATTGTAATTTGATAGATCAGTTTGTATGGCCGCTGTATGCTATAGTGGTTTGATCTGAACAATTTTTTCGGAGATTTTAGTGTTGCCTTAGACAATTATCAGTAAATTTTATTAAAACACCTTGTCAAATAAAAAAGTTTTCATACAAGCTTCTTGGATTGAGTTTGATCGGTCAGTTGGTATGGCAAACAAGATTTCCCGCAGAACCGATATCAGCAGTTCCGACGAATGAGCATTTTCTTGAGAAGAAAGAGGCGTGTGAAAAATTTCAGATCAATATCGATGAACTGAGGGATTAGTTCGCGACCGGCAGACGTGCGCCTAAATCGACTCAGTTCGTCATTTATAAATATATTGGGTAGTTGAAAAGATCTTTTCGTATTTTGTGAATAGATGTCGCTAATGTGCGAAAAAGATCATGGTCCAAGCGTGGTGAATGTCAACAACTGATGAGATTGAAGCAAGCAATCGAAAAAACGGCCTGAACTGATTAATAGAACCTTTCATCAAGACAAGCTTAGACCACACACATCTTTGATGACTCGGCATTGACCTTGCACCATCGAACTACCATTTATTTCGGTCAATGCAGAACTCCATTAATGAAGAAAAGTTGGGTTCAGTTTCTCGCCTAGAAGCCAGAAAAGTTTTACACTGATGGAATAATGTCTCTAGCAGAAAAATGTTGTCCACCAAAATGGTACATACTATATGTATTTGGTCCATTAAAGTTCATTATTACTACTGTGCCCACATAAAAATAAGGTGATATTTGAATTTCAACTGCGCGCGTCGAAGGATTCGGAAAATTATTTTTTTTAGGTCGGTAGTACTGTCAGTCACATTTATGTAAAATTTCATGTCAAAATATTCATTAGTGTTTGAGATACGTGTCGTTTTGTGAGCTGCTAAAAGTGAGTTTTTCGTTTTTTGCGATTTCGAAATTTGTTGAGCAAAGAATTTGCATTAAATTTTGTTTACGGAATCATTTTTCTGCTGCGAATACGTTGAGGATGGTGCAGAAAGCCTTTGGTGATGAGGCTATGCCTAAAAAAAATTTTTACAAGTGGTATAGTTAGTGTCAAGCCGGCCGTGAACGTGTCGAAGGTGAAGTGCGTCCAGGGCCACCATCAACCTCAACCGACGAAGCTCACGTTAAACAAATCAAAGATTTGGTGTTGAAAAACCGTCGATTAACAATTAGAGACCTTGCTGATGAAGTTGGCATATCGAAAGGCTCAGCCAATACCATTTTGAAGGATGTTTCAGGGTGTCATGAAATGCATTATAACTGGCGATGAGACTTGGATCTATGCTTACGACCCCGAAACAACCGATCAATCGAGCGAATATCGTGCCAAAAGAGAGCCGACACCAAAAAAGTCACGCCAAAGTCGACTTCTGGCTGTTCACCAAGCTCAGACCGGGAAGACGGAATTGAAGGCCGTCCCGGAAAGTGACTGCAACCAGTGTTTCGAAGATTGGAAAATCCGTTGGCATAAGTGCATTTCATCGGGAGGGGATGAAATTGACTTGGAAGAATAAATAAGAATTTTCAAAATAAATACAATGTCACCTTATTTTTTGGGCACAATAAATATAAAAACAAAGATTGATTAGAAATACGAAAAGAGTTTTTCGACTGCCCTATATTTTAAAGAGTCTCTGACGTTACATTCCGGATGGTGTAATAAACTTTGTAGCAAACTTAATATACCCTGTTCAAGTTTTTAAAAATGAAAACGCAGCGAATAAAATGTGCTCTGAGCTCAAAAATATCGAAAATCATTTTTGTAGAAATCTTATTGTGTTTGGCATTTAGAAATATTTTCTTTCGAGTTGTTGAAAAACCTGCTTCCCGAATTTTGAATTAGCTTTTGTCATAACCAACCCGGCTGAATGAGGAGAAAATAGTCAAATTCATATTGTTGCTTTAAATTCTATGTGAATTCTTATGTATGTACGAGTATGTATATATGCATATGCTTTGGTGCCACAGACAGTTTTAATGGCCTGTTTTAATAAATTAGTAGCACAGAAAATATCATTAATTTTTACGAGCTGGGTAATAAAAGCATAATTATATACTGCTATAGGCGAATGTGGTGCCACATATGTGCATACATATAACGCATTCCAGACAATTCATTCACTTGTGGCATCCACACGCCATGTGTGCCGCCGAACCGTTTTGAAAATGATGCAGTTGCGATAAAAATGTGTGTCAGCAAAGCGTTTGTGAAGCGCAAAATGAAATAAAATCACATTTACAACACTACACACAACAGATGTGGCACAAAAAATGAGCTTGACTTTATCTTAAAGAAGACGCGCTGACACGCTGACGCGTTGCACAAAGTTAAATCGACTGTGCGCCAATAGAAAATATTTGTGAAGTAAAAAAAAAAACACAAAAAAACTTGCTATAAAGTTGCAAACGCAGCGGCACACACTTACGCCCACCGCTTGGCAGCGCAGCCGGCCGATTGTCCTGAAGCCACCTGTAAACGGCAGTTAGCTTCCGCACCATTGCCGCTGAATGCTGATGGTTGGTGAGGATGTGATGTTTGATGGTTGGCGGTTGATGGTTGTGTGACAGGAGCAAGTGAAGAACAAAAACCACTAAACTACGTAAGTTTGTAAATATGTGCTTGGCCACTTAAATGAAATCACTTTTATTTTCAACACAACCTATTTCGCATCTTTAGCGCACGTTGCCAACAGGAGCCCCGTTGCATGCCTCACAATCTCCCACACAACTAGCACACTCGCGAGCGTGTATGTGTGTGCTGAACAACAGCTATGTCATTATTTACTACTCACATGTCGCACATTATCCTGGCAAGAGTCACGAGTACCTAGGCATGTGCTTGTAAAGTACGTGCCACATCATTGTTGCAACATTACGCACACTTGACATGTTTTGATGTCACTCATACGCACCGCCCGACGAGTTGAGCACTCTGTGCTGCCACCATAGTCTGTTTGCTTGTTAAACATTTGCTTGTTGTTGTTATTATTGTTGTTTAGTATGCACTGTTCTCCTTGTTGTTTGCATGACAGCAACTTTAAGTTTACCGTTAGTCGCTGTAGTTCTGCTCCGAGCAAATGTAATTTTATTTCGACAAATCGCTCAAGTTGAACTCTTGCTGGCACTTGTCTTTTAAATATGCTATACCGGGTTTGTCCAGAAAGTAATATGACTGAGTCGATTTAAAAAAATTTATTGAACCGACCGTTACAGTTCTTTAAAAACTTTCAAAATTGGCTCTTTCTCCGTCGATGCAGTGCTGCCAGCGCGATTTCCAAGCATTGAAGGCGTCACGGAAGGCATTCTCCGGAATAGCCTTGAGAGCCTAGGTGTATGCTGCTTAGATCCCCCCTGTCTTCTCAAAATGCCGGCTGCTTTCATCGGCCTTTCAGGCAAGGAAACAAAAAAGTCTGGGGGCACATTTGATGTCGGCCTTGGTTAGGTAGCTGTTCACAAGAATGGCGGTGTGAGCCGCGGCGTTCTCATGGTGCAACTTCCAATCGGCTGCGATGTCTCGTCTCCCTTCGTTTGAGTTTCTTGAGGACTGAGGACCACGTAAAACTTGGCGTTGACGGTTTGTCCAGAAGGAACAAATTCATGATGGACGATGCCATTGTTGTCAAAAAAGACAATGAAGTCTTCATCAGCTACCCCTTCCCGGCCCTCCAAAAAGGCCTGATGCCACCGAAAGATATCACTTTTTACTAAATCAACATCTGGGTAAGCGCGCACGCTCCGAAGTACAGTCGCGGCGGAAGAAAATCAGTCTTATTACTTTCCGGACAAACCCTGTAAATAAGTTTAGTGATTGATAATTCCTTCAAAAAGACCCAGGGATCTCCTCTTTGCTTCAAATTCATAGAAACTGCATTTTGGGTCATATTCTAGATGCCCTTAAGTAATTTCTCTAGTCTGAACATATTTCGGTATAGTTATGAGTTGGACTATGGGTCTATGCTAGCAGACTACTGCAGTGTCTACATGGTCACGGCGGAATTGATAGAAAATGCAAAGCCGATGAAATTTCTAGACATGACGCACTCACCCTAATTTTTTAGATTCGCGTATCGATTCGTTATTGTCCGCTGTCCTCTATGGTCAACAAAAGGTCCTCAGAATTACTTGCTCTTAGCTATGTTTATCTCACCCCAATGGTAGGCGAGGATCAACCCTACGTCCGAACCTAACCTATCTATGCACACCTACGGGCAATTTATTAACACAAGTCCGTGATATTAGGAAATTTCTCTTGGGTGCCAATCAGAGTTACTTTTGGCGAAACGCTTAATATGTATGACTCGTAAGATCCCTTGGAAATTTAGAGATTGTAACATATTCGTAACTGAAAGTTGCATCCTCGACATCTCATACTTCCTAGAGAAACTGCTAACCGCTTTCTACAACAACAACAATCATCACAAGAGCATTCGCAGCCATGAATTTCTGTCTGCCCCACCATTTAATTATAAAGTAATGTTTGATTAAATTTTTGCTTGCAACAACTTTGTCCGCCATTTTGTTTTCATTGCAAGCACGAGAACGAGTTGTACTACACTATCATTTGCTCGTTGTACATTTTCCATTCTATTTTATGGCACCGCCATTTCCGCTGTACTACTCTTCTTTTACAATCGGCTGCCGCCATTCACCATTCACCACTTGTTTGCTCTTATTACTATTACTACTAATACTACCGCTACTACTACTACTACTACAAGTGCAACAACGCTGTCTTACAACGGCAAAAAGTAGCAAAAATCAATGTGACTTCAAGCTGGCCAACAAAAAGGTAGCATTACAAGCATAACAGCGCATATCTACGACATATCTAGACCTAACGGTTGTATGCTCAGCCGTCTAGGCATAGATTGCCAACACAGGCATACATATGTATGTATGTATATACAAACACACGCGCAAATATACATAAGAATATAGTAGCTTCCTACTATTATGTTTGCATAGTGCTTCGCACATAGCCGCCTGTAGTACTACAGCTTTTGTAGTAAAAGAAAGGCGTACCCTGGAAATACTACGAGGGAGCGGCTGCATGTTGCTCGTGTTGCTAGTTGTGCAGTGTAAAAATTCGACAAGGATGTTTGGTAGTTTGCAGTGCATATTAAAACTTTGTTGACCTGAGTGCTCTCACACACACACGCACACTATTACAAGCATTTTTATTGAGAATGTCTGCCACAAAGTTGGTAAATGGCACTTTTCGCTGTTAAGAAAATTAAACTTTAAAACATGCATTGCTGTAAGTGTATGTGTGAAAATCAGCAATTTTTTTTTGTGAAATGTAATTTGTTGGAAATCGTACATAACCTCAAAATTTGTAGTTTTGAATTTCTCACGTATGCTTCGTATGTACTTAGTAGAAGCCAGTGCTTCCCATGCTTCATATGCCTGAAGAGCATCTAATTATTAACGCAAAGAATGCTTAATTAACACCGCAGTGGCTTTCATTATTTCGAATTAGCCACTTAAGAGCGCAGCTAGTTGTGCATGTAATTAGCTGAAGCTACTCGACGAACCTCTCTTCACAGCGTCTTACAGCGTTCACAAAGCGAGTTTTAGCTTTTAGCTGGCGTTTAATGATTCCCATGTGCTGGTGATATTGTGCGCTTAACGCCTTGGCAAGCAATAAATGCTACCTTAACGGTGCTTTCATGAGCTGCCTCAGCTTGCTTTTGGCTTCAAGCAGCTGCTTGGTTTTGCACGCTCCCGTTTGTGAAGAATTCTATAAAGAAGTTATCCGCCCACATAATATTCTTGCTCGACTATTTTCATGATCATATATGTATGTTTCTATGTATGTCTATGTGTATGTAGATTAGAGCGGGTCGATTTGCAGAAAGCCAAAAAAAAACGGAAAAATCGCGTATGCGGAAGAAGTACTAGGATTATTCTGAACTTTGCCTAAGAGACAATTTCAAGCCTGCTATTTATAGGTGAATTTTTTAGGGATAAAAAAATTTGTTCATTAGTTTTTAAGATATCCGAACGAAATTTCATACGTAGTTACATTTTGATATTTTTTAAATGATTTATCAGATCATATGTGACCGATCATCGAACATCTATATCACATATCTTCCATACAATCCATTATCAAGTTCTTTTAAACTTCACCTGAAACAACGCCGGTTCGAAGCCAATTCTAGATCAAAAGTCTCTTCTAAAAAGTTGGTCAGAATGTTCAGTAGAATATTTCGAGCATGCGCGATTTTATTAAAAAAAAAAAATCGACCCGCTCTAATGTGGGTGGCAAGGATTTTCTTTTCGCAGCTCGATTGATGTCATTCAACTCATCGATTTACCGTCATTACATTGATGCCTTTTATACTCGCCAAGCACCCTTCCATCCCGCCATACACACTTAAATATATGCGTACGTTGGCGCCTATGTACCCGAGCATACATACATATTTACATATGCATGTACCAACTTCATTCAGTTGCACATTTATTCAGCATCACTGCCGTAATAACTCTTTGAATGGAAAAATATTTGCATTCTTGACATTTCAGTCAAGGCACTTGCCAGCGCAGGATTTTCGAATTTTTTTATACCTTACATACTTTATTTTTACTTCAGTCGCGCAGTAGTAGAAAACATCCTTTGATAAATAGTTGCTGAGCGTTTCTCTTTTACAAAGTCGAGGCTTACAAATTCTCTACACTTCAAGCCACTATTTAAATTTTTTATTTCCCACTGCTGTTAGCGTTCTACTTTGCCTCATTTTTCTCTTTGTCACTGCAAAAGGATTTCCTTCCTGTTGCTGGTGGTGTTAACTGAAGCTTGATGTTAATCTAAAAGTTTTGCTCTGAATTATGCATATAAAATAATTTGAGAATAGAAGAAGAGACCTGACTTGACGGTTTGAAAAAAGTGTACATTTTGATTAGTCAATGAAGTCCAACCAACGCTTAAATAAATTTTCCACGTTCTAAATAATAATAAAAACGAATCGCTTGCTGTACACAAAGCCCCCATTATTCTTCTGTTTACAATGCTATAACTATTTTTTTTCAGGTATATATTTCATAGCAGGTTAAAAATCAAGGCTATATTGACGGTGTTCTTAGATTATCGAGGTGTGGTACACTCCGAATTCCTTCCGACCGGCCAAACTATCAACAAGAAATATTACCTGAGTGTTATGCCTCGTTTGCGCGAGGCATTCGTAAAAATAAGTCGAAATTATGGGCCGACAACTTTTGGTTTTTACACCACAATAATGTACCGTCGCATATTGCATTGATTCTTCGGGAGGTTTTCGCCAAATTTTTAATCAATATCGTACCGCAACCTCTTGATTTAGCTCCGTGTGACTTCTGTCTTTTCTGTTAACTCAAACGACTGCTCCGGGGAACCGTCTTGAGTCAATTGAAGACATTAAACGTGAATAGTTACGTGATGGTTATTCGAGAAATTTACTTTTACAACTGTTTCGAGCATTGGAACAAGTGTATTAGCGCCAAGGGGGATTACTTTGAGATGTCGTCCCTTTAAATTTGAAGAATAAATTAAGATTTACTACGTTTTACTCATAGTAGTATTATTCTTATTCATTATTTTCTAGCATTGAAACATTAAATCGCACTATGACTGCATAACCTGTCCACAACACAACTACCAAAAGCACACACCGTCATCAACTCCAGCAGCCGAACTATTACACTCATTAATAACAAAAATAATAAAACAGAATAAACGTTGACATTACGATTTCACTGTTTATAAATTTGATTGTCGTCATTAACCAACGTCAATGGTTTCGATTGTGTTACCGGCTAGAAGACCATATGAAGCAATTGTCGGTAGCAGCTGTGAGTTGTTGCGTTGCCAATTGACACAAAGCATTTAATTGTCACAATAAAGCAACGTAAAGCATTGATGATGGAGAGTGAGATGATGGCGAGGATGGAGAGTGAGATGATGACAAGTATGGAGAGAGATATAAGTGGAGATTTTCTTTACGCCGTATGGACTCCAACTTATGACAGAGTTCTGCTACCACACAGTCTCATACTACTCTCTTCTCCCATCTCAATTGATGACAATCACTGCTGTGTACAGCTGTTGTCGGTTGCAGTTTTTGTGTTGTTGCGGTGACCTCAGCAACTATTTTTAAATAAATATGAATACAGCTGTTTTTTTTTAATGGTAAACTCGAATAATGACGTGGGCGCTATTTTGTTGAGCCAAATTCACGTTTAATCCGCTAACAGCGTTTATATAATATTTTGCGTGTCTGTTGCTCCACAAAGTGTTTTTATTACTGCCACAAAATACTTTTCCTAATTAATTTCATAATGTTGCATAGTAAAGCAGTTAACTGGCGATTTCAGAGCGTAATACTATGTGTGTGCATGTGTGTTTATGTAAGCGAATTTTAATTAAAACCCTTAACGTTCATTATCTCTCATGGCTTTGAACTCATAAACAGGAATGAATACGACTTAAATGGGGAATAGTCAGCCTTTTAGTAAAGCATTATATTACTTTCTATTAAAAAACGCCACGAACTAAAATTTAATTATGTTGCTGTACTTTAGTTTTGCTAAATTTAAATGACAGCCACATAAATCCACGGAAATATAAAGCCACAAATTTAGTGGTTTTCACAAAGCGAGGTCTAACTAAAGGATTGCTGAATGCGAATGCTAAATAATTGCAAATTTTAATATGTGATTTCTATATGCAGATATTATATTTATTGCGAATTATATTGTATTAAATATGTATGTAAAAATACATATATGCAAAGATAATTATCGCCGACAATTAAGGCAGGTCTCCTTAGTGCATTGCAACTACTTTATTTGCCTCTTAAAACTTATTAGCAATAAATATTGCTTCTAAATAAACCAGTTTATAACAGCTTATAGTCATAAGTCTCAAAGTACTTAAAATTAATAACATAGCAAAGCTAATGAAATGAAAGCTTTAACCAGTTGGGAAGAGCTAAGTTCGGGTATAACCGACATTTCATTCTCTTGCAAGGATTAAAGCAAGGGAAATTCCTTCAGGTGCATAAGGAGTCTTGGACGAGTTTTCAAGCACAAATATGCACCGTTATAAGAAAAGCACGCTTTCTCAATTTTATTAAGATAACTCCCATATTGGCCGATATATGCAGTTTAAAGTCACCCGGAAGTGCGATAATCTTTATATTAGTTATATGGTGGCTAAAGGAAGTATTGACCCGATTGAACCCATTTTTGGCATACGTATATATCTAAAAGTTGGCGCTCCCATGTTCATCGTCCAATCCCGGCTTCTTTAAAGCTCGCTTATACCATCTCGGGGGTAAACGAGAGCGGGGTTATCATCCGATTTCATCCACTTTTACACTGTGGACAAAAGTTTTTGGTTGTTGTAGCTTTAGTGGTTTTGAAGATATGTACATTAAACTTATTACGAGGTATGACAATTAAGTAATGAGACTGATTCCATAAAAACCGTATATTTGAAAACTATTCTACAACTCTACCATCTCCTTCAAAGTAGTCCCCTTGGACAGCTATACAGCGATTCCAGCGCGTTTTCCAGGCTTCGTAATATTTCTGGAACGCTTCG